>NMRB01000198.1:387255-414792 GCA_002633025.1 Notospermus geniculatus
ATGTACGCAGTTTAATTGTTTATATAAGTTATATACTGATTCTACAGGTATACGATATCCACTGTCTTTTTCTAAGTAAGTTTCGAAAAATGTGTTAATATCCATTTTTTTAATTTGAACTTAGTCTTTAATTTATGTCTGTACCGGAATAGCAAACCTATAATTTCCGTTCTACCACCTCAACGTTTCCGGGATGTTCAGAATCGCTGTTGCTCTCTGAAATGCGTTTCTAGCTCCTATGTAGGATTTTAAATATTTGATATAGTTTATGACATATGGAACTGATCTTTGCGCGACCTTGTCGAATTCCAGTTCCTTTTCTAATCTTAAAAGCTCTTTGATTATATTATCCTCGTTTGATTGTTGGTTTACTGCTGTCTGTTGGCTCACTGGTGTCTGTTGGCTCACTGGTGTCTGTTGGCTCACTGGTGTCTGTTGGCTCACTGGTGTCTGTTGGCTCACTGGTGTCTGTTGGCTCACTGCTACCGGTGGATGGCTCACTGCTACCGGTGGATGGCTCACTGCTACCGGTGGATGGCTCACTGCTACCGGTGGATGGCTCACTGCTACCGGTGGATGGCTCACTGCATCCGGTGGCTGGCTCGCTGCTGTCTGTTGGCCCGCGTTGTACGTTGCATTCGCCTGGAAAATATAACAATTAATTCATGAATACATGACTGATGACGTCACTCGCGTTCGTGTTTACCGTTCGCGTTCAGGATCTTGACCTCTCTAATAGCTCATATTCATACACCTGTAGTGCCGATAGTCTGAGTTAATGTATTCAGAGTTAGTTACCCAAGCGCGAGCCACAAAATTCCAAGAATTTGCTGTTCGATGGTAATTTCCCACTCCTTCTTTCTTTGCTAACTCTTTCGAGACGGCATTTATTCTGTCCCTAATGGGTAAAATAAATGATCTCGTGGCGAGTCAACCACGTACTTTAGTTCTGCTGTGAAAAATGTCGTTCAGAGGCTTTCTGAATATAATTGATAGCACCGTTGAGGTTACGATCGAAACTCATTTTACACGATGGACATTTGAATGTCTTGTCTCCTCGTAATTTTGGTTAGCTGGCTGTGTGCCTCAGGGCGAGATTAGTCCCCAAAGGGTTAAGGGCTAGGTTGAATGACCAAATTGTCTAAGTCCAGTTTTTGAAATGTCAAATATCTTTTAAATGACCTAGTCAATTTAACTTGCAGCTACACTAAATGTATCAGAGTGACAGTGCAAAAAAAAACAAAAATGTGGATTTATAACTTGCTGATGACCCAATTAATAGCTAAAACAAAGGCTGACCTTTTGGTACATACTGCGGCTTTTTAACACAGAACCAAGAAATTATTTTCTGTGTACATGTATACCTGTAACTTTGGGTTTGTATCTACACGGCAATGAAGTCAGAATTTCAAAATTTCTTGTGAAAACTGACTAAAATGGTGTTTTTGCTCGATATTATTTTCAGCTCAAATGTCGGTCCTAAGACAGGGGCTCCCACACTAACCTGTACCCTTTGTTTCGGCTAATGAGTGGATCGGTCGGACACTAATTTGTCGTTTTAGTTACCACATTGACCTCATTATACTTTTTATGGAGGTGTCGAGTAATAAGACTGGGTGATTTTAAAGATATTTGACATTTTCAAAAACTGGACCTGGAAATCTTGGTCGGTGAACCTAGCCATTAAAGTCGCAAACAAGGCCTCAGTTTCTTTTGATATGCGTTTAGAAGCAATTCCAAATGATTCATCATTTCTTTGAAAAAAAACGAGATGGAAACAAAATTTCCGGAATTTAGTTCTGTTGTGAAAAATGTCGTTCAGAGGCTTTCTGAATATAATTGATAGCACCGTTGAGGTGACGATCTAAACTCATTTTACACAATGGACATTTGAATGTCTTGTCTCCTCGCTGGTTGTGTGCCTCAGGGCGAGGTTAGTCCCCAAAAGGGTTAACATGCAAAATGACAGATGTACTCACCGAGAGCTCCTGGCCAAGGGCCTCCAGAAACGTTGTTATTTCGTCGCAGCTTACTTGGGGAGTTGAATCGAATAAGCAGCTGTTTAGTGTAGTCCGATCCCCGTTGTTTGCATTTGACTGGTAATTAGTTGAAGGAAGTCTCCTATAATATATACATGTAACTGAAGGTTGTCTCCTGTAAAAAGTTGGCGTCGAACTAGGCCTATTCGGCAGATACAATGAAGAAGATCGTCTCATCACCGCTGGTTGTCGCGACTGCGGTGGTTGTGCGTGCTGCTGACATGGCTGATACATGGTTTAATTGTTGTCGATTGAATTCTCATTTGTGATAATTGTTTGGGAAGTCCTGCACTTCTATAGCCAGACGCACGAGTGACGTCATCAGCACGTGGTAGTACATGTAGTAGGCCTATGTTTTCCTTCGATTTCATTGGACAACTTTCCGGCCAGTTATCGCAACAGTAGAGTAATCTCAATCCCCCCATGATTCATAAAGTGAAATTAGATCGGGTGGCAAAACCTCGTCATGGCCTACTTGTTGCAACACATCCGCTCCGTGATATGCCTGGCACTGTGATTTTGCTGACTCAACTAAAACTGTAAATTTATTCATTCCCATTGCATCATCCAGTTGTAAATATTAGGCCTACCAAAGTGACGGTACTTGAAATTAGCATAATACCGATTACTCACCGCCACTGTCGTGACAGTTCATGTATAGCCAATTGCGCCATCGAACGGTGCAGAGAGATATCACTTCGTCTGTCTGAGACTTGAAGGTATGACTGACAGACGCTGGAAAAGGTGTGAAGCTGTTTGACTGCTCGCATGAATGGCGCAACTGAGAGCAGCGATCCGACGAATGTCGCGATCCCTTTGATAATAGGGAGGTTTCGAAATCAAATGATAAATGTAAACGAAACCTCCCCAACATGAGTGACCAGGGTGGCCGCAAAGAAACTCCGTTAGCGCGAGCGCAGCCTATCTGCCGATAGTGTTGTAGGCTACATTTATTTCTCCGATAGGCTGTGATGCACCGGCGGGGTTTCTATGCGGCCAGGCCTGTCGACTTATTTAGTTGATATGAAGCAGCCAGGATATTCTTGAACAAGTAGGCCTGCGGAATGAAACTGACATATGGGCTGTGGGAACTCGGGCCTTGATCATCTTTCCACTCGAAATAAACCAATTTCAATGTAAATATGATAATGATAATGATAATGATAATGAGATGCTTCCTGTTATGAAAAGTGTGTTTTGATATTGAAAAGATGGTTAGTTCACGCAACATAGGCCTACGAGCGGCCGTTTCAGAGCGTGATGCTGATTTTGACCTGATGAAAATGATTGATCTCATATTTTACTCGTCCGCCCACTATTATGGCTATTAAAGGGGCTCTAGAGACAGCTTGCTATTAGGCTACTGACAGTACGTCGACTATGCAACAGGTGGCGGAAGTACCGGTAACCATGAACTCATGAACTGTGAATCAAATGTTGACACTGATGAAATAATACTTCCAAATTGATCCTCCTGTCACCAAATCTGTGTTAGTAATCATATCAATATGCTCTAAAAAGCTGCCTCTAGAGGCCCTTTAAATAAATGAAGTTTGTACGCGGAAATTACCGAAAATTAGATCGACTGTGTTCGCGGGGTAACTAACTAGCGATGATTGGTTGTGATTCCGCGATGTGTGAATGGGTAAACAAATGCCACGTGGAACCTGTCAGACAAATCGATGTCACTCTTTTCATGGATGAAGTAGGCCTACGTTCGTGAATTGATCATAGGGGGAGTCGTTGTCTCGGACACGTTAACTGAACGTATAGGCTGTTTCAAAATCCTGCAGATGTTCGCTTTGTCTCAGAATGAAATTTCAAAATGGAGATTTTCTCCTTGAGGGTGCTGGGGGAATGTGGGAGTGATAATAAATCTGTATTCCACAACCTCTACTAAACGTTGTCAATGTCAATATCCTAAATCATTTGCCATCCAATAACAGATTGCCATACAATGGTCACGTCGATGCAAATAGACCATTGTGGTGTCAGTGATCCGGTGTAGCAGTAAAGAGTGTCCCCCTGTAAAAAGTGTCCTCGTCTATTGTTGAATGACGGAATAGACTAGAAACCAATCAGCAGAGGTTATAATGCACTCAATAGGATTTTTTGTTCCCAGGACAGTTTTCCCCTTCACACCTGGGTTACGTTCATGCAAAATCATGACGAAGGGATAATGAAGTGACCGGATGACTAAATATGCAACTGTTTGATGTGGGTCCCGTTATCTCTTCTACAAAGCACCTGTATTGCAACGTTGGTTTGCAACTATTGCAAAATATGTTTTTTCCAGTCCAGTGTCTCTGGTGACGAAATCACCTTGACATTTTTCATTCTCCCTAAATGACACATTCACCGCCCATAATCTAAAGGCTTTCATACCGAATTGTTTGTAATCGATTGTTATCGCCATGTATACATATGACGTAGCGAACTATTGTGCAATCTTTCACAGTCCAATGTTGTCTTTGGAGATAAGTGCGGGCTCGTGCAGGTTCTTAGCTCACATTAGCGAGTTAAAATGATGACTCAGCTCAGCTGCATGTTTACTTGGTGAAAGGAAGGTTTTAGTTCCCTTGTCAAATACATACAAATCCCTGCTCGGACAGGCCTTAATGAGTAAATGCAGAGCATAGTTGTCAATACCAGGAGATAAGTTAATCCCATCTTCACATTATAATGATGTTAGTTCAAAATAGGTTTGCAAGATTCTGGAAGTTGACTTTCTGCATATTATAATTTTGTGTGTCAATTGTGCTCTTTCTTTCTTTGGGTATCTTAGTTCAAACGTTCAAGTTTCCATAACGTCAGGTAGGGGCAAGCCTCTTCCCAAACCACGTAATCAATGTACAGATACGCGCAGAATTCCAAAATTTCCCACTTTTCATTTCTACTTTTTTCTTAACCCCTTACAATTTGATACCCAAAGCTTTGTCGGAGATCAAGCAAGCCGCGCGCCACTAGCGTTTGTGATCCTAAAGCCTCGTTTATGTCGCCCTTAAGCCTCGCTTATGTCGCCCTACGCTGTGATAGAAATAGCGTCAACAAGTTGCAACTGATAACTTATGTCGCCACCTACTAGAAAAACACCGATCGGTCGCAACTACCTGGAACTAGTTTATTGCCGTCTTTTGAGTGCTTATGTCGACACAGATTTCTTTTGATTTTAAGTAAAACGTGCTGAAGTTGAACACGTGCGATTTTCAGGATCTGGATATTTTTTGTTTGCAACTAGTTACTCTCTGACGCCCGAGAGCTTATGTCACCTAGTAGTTGTGACTAATTAGTTCCAACTACGCGCCGATTATCAGTTGCCAACTAGTTCTGACTGTACGTAAGGGCGACATAAGCGAGGCTTTACGTACAGTCAGAACTAGTTGGCAACTGATAATCGGCGCGTAGTTGGAACTAATTAGTCACAACTACAAGGTGACATAAGCTCTCGGGGGTCAGCGAGTAACTGGTTGCCAACTAGTTGCAAACTAAAAATATCCAGATCCTGAAAGTCGCACAAGTTCAACTTACTTCAAATCAAAGGAAATCTGTGTCGACATAAGCATTCAAAAGACGGCGATAAACTAGTTCCAGGTAGTTGCGACCGATCGGTATTTTTCTAGTCGGTGGCGACATAAGTTTACAGTTGGAACTAGTTGACGCTATTTCTATCACAGCGTAGGGCGACATAACCGAGGCTTAAATCATTCATTATTATGCCAGTCGCAATGGCTGGTATTCATAAAAGCTAGCAAATGCTTTTACGTAAGATTTGCACAGTGAGTTCCAATGTTAATATACAACAAAACTTGAAGTAAAAAGCATCTGCTAGCTTTTATGAATATCAGCCAATGACTGTTAGTTATAATATGACACTGTAGGTCGACGGAAATGTATCACCGCCAACTTCAAGTGAGACAGAGTTCCGTTGACGGTGTGCTGAATGAGGGAAAAAGCTTGCCTATTCGCTGCTATTCGTTTGAAAACTCGAATGTACACCCCTCTGCGTTGTTTATATATATCTTCTAAAGGAATTGACTAAATTTGATCGCATTTGTGTTGAAATTTCCACATACCTCGGTCACATTATTCCAACGGTTTTGAGTGGTTGCTCACGTTAACATTATGTTATCAGCTGTCAAAAAGGCTACAAAAGCAGCGTTTTTTGTGAAAATTGTTTCGAAAATGACAGAGATTCGTGTTGATGATCTATTTATAGCGGCAGTCATTCACCACCCGTGGTAAAACGCCTCTCGTTTGGTTCATCATCAACTGAGGGTTAGTTGTGTGGGTGGTGGGGTGGGGGTGGTTGAAACTGAATTACCCCTCGGACTTTGAAATCGCTGCGGTGATAGTGAGGTGTCGGAATCTTAGCACCAGGCATTTTTGGTTTGGGGAACATTACACGCTTCCGAGATAGAATATGTATCGAGAGAATGGGGCCAAAGACAAATACGTCTTTATCCTGGACATGATTGCCAAATCAAAAGTCAATGTAACACCTTTGATCAAACCTGCCGACAACATTCCCAACATTCTTAAACAATCTGTAAGAAACTGATCTAGACATGAAATTTTGCGCAGTCCTGTTCCGTCAAGCAAAACGATCTGGGACACGACACGCTTTCGTGATAATGGTTATCAAAATAATTACTAGGCTTAATCCAAAGACAAATCGAGTTGGACACGACACGTCACGAAGGCGTTCTTTCTTTGGTCTGGAGACGATTGCAAAATCATAAGCCGATATCACAACATTATCCATCAATAATTTTCTCAATCAAGTGACGGTTCTGGACATGAATTTTAACACATTTGTGACCCGTCAGAACAAAGCCAGGCGAATGTCACTCTCAACTTGACAGGTTGAGACCAAATGTTTGTTACTTTCACTTTGTCTGTCTATTTTGAAATCTGAAACAGACTGTTTCTTTTCATTCTCTCCCGGTGTCATCTTAGCTCGTCCTGAGCGACACGCGCTTAGTTTTTCTGTGATGGCCACATATTATATTACTTGAGTACTAAATCATTCAGAAAAGTGGCCCAAATTATAAAACAGTGTGATTGAATCACCGATATCATACTCCTAGGTTCGCGCGTTCATTAATTGCTTATAAAGATACTTGCTGCCCATTATGATTTAATTGTTAATTTTTGCTCCAAATAATTTTCCTTGCTTCTGGAATTTTACACATTCCTACGTCACCCCACCCCACCCCCAAATCGGCTGTTATGCGGACAAGCTCCATTTTGGTGAGCAGCACAGTTAGTCCGAACACTGCCTCCTGTTGCTCATTTGCAGAACTGACGGTCGCAATTGCGTCCAGCATGGGCTAAAAATAGCAATACGAGTCAGACGTTCGGACTATTCCAAAGTTTGAAAAAACTAGGCCTACTCGCAATTTTGAAACTTTATTTGTTTGTTTACTATTTACAACACACTCTCACTACAGTGCGTTTCCAAATGACAGTGCGCAAATAAGCAGACAATGAGGACCGCGCCCGACTAAAAATCCAGTGCAAAAAGATCATGTGCAATGCATTTTCCATTGAAAACAAATTTTGTTGATTTTCTTCTTAAAATGACATTTCTGGTGCGATTTTCCCGTGCAGAGTAATTCAGGGATGAAATATTCAATAATTATTGACTTGGTAAAAGGATTTCTCATTGCAACTACGAGTCATGTGCTTGCAGGGCCCCCTATTGGCAGAGCTTGTTGTGCGTTGTGCGTGGTCCTCATTGAATGCCAAGGCCTATATCCTGGACTGACGAATAAAAAATTGTCTGGTAGAGTTAGGAAATGAAGTCCCCGGGCCTGTTTCACAAAGTGACTTTAGGCTGATGCGAATTTCTGTTGTTTCCCTTTTTGAGTGTAAGTCACAAAATTGTCTGTCAGCATGCATATTACAATCATCATATAATCACCTTTATTTATACCCACTGCTACTTGGCGCTTCGCACCATGCGTTGCCATGATATTGATAGGTCTGATATAATGTTTTACGTGCATTTATATGTTAAAAAAAGATGAAAAAAACAGAAAGATAAAAGAAAAAAAAACAAATGATACAGGTCTAAGGGGAAGAAAATTCTATTCCCCGGGTGTCGAACCCACGATCTTCCGTTCTACAGGCAGACTGCTCTGCCACTAGGCCATGACGACTGCACACTCAACAGCGCACTGATATGCATTCTTTGCTTAATTATATCATTATGACACATTTACTCGCCAATGAATGGATGGCTTGGAATGCACTAATCCGGGGAAAACCCGAGTAGCATTACGGTATGGACTCGTCCATTATTCAGAGGGGTGACGGTTGTTTGTCGAAAATCCAGCCCAAGTCCATCTAGTCCACGTGACTGTCTTCTAAACCGGAGATCGAGCATATACATCTATAGTGTCATTGCCCCACGGGCGCTTAAAACCCATCTTTTTAACTCTTTATAATAATGTTTTATAATCTCATCTTATATCTGTATTGGGTTCTATTTCCAATATCTTTAGTGTCCTTATTCTGTAACTTTCATCTACCCCTGTGAAGTGCCACTGCCAATTTACAAATTTTTTCATTTTATTATTATTATTATTATTACATGTATTATTATTCAGGGCGAGATAAGTCTCCAAAGGGATAAACAGTTTTTGTTTGCAAAATGTTCGACAAAGCCTCGGAAAGACAGTGGTGAACGTACTCGGTTCAGGGCGAGTATGTAAGGGCGAGATCAGTCTCCAAAGGGTTATGCCAGCATAATATGTAATCAGCTGTCAAAAAGGCTACAAAAGCAACATTTCTCTGTGAAAATCGTATCGAAAATGACAGAGATTCATGTTAGTTATCTATTTATAGCAGTGGTCGTTCACCACCCATGGTCAAATACCTCTCGTTTAGTTCCTCTTCGACGGAGGATGGATGGTGGGGAGGGGGTGGTGAATTACCCCTAGGTATTTTCTGAGTATACGTGCGTGTATTTCTCAGGTCGATGGCAAAAAAATGTCGGTAGCGTGTTTATATGTACAAAGCGGATTTATCTATCCATCTATCTTTAGCTCATTCAGTAGGTAGGACACCAAATGGCATCAAAGCCCAGACCATAAAGACTGGGATAGAAAGAGGGTAATGTCATTTGCTGGTATTCATAAAAGTTACCAAATACTTTCACTTCTTTCATTCTCATTCCACCATCAGCCCGGGATCTTCCGATGGTAATTTCTCCTTCGGGATGAGTCAGTCGGGCTATATTGTCAAATCGAAACAGTATACAAAGGTCTGCCTGATGAACAAAGGGTCATCCCATCGGGGTCAAACATACTTTACATAAAGGGATTTAGAGGGTTCACCTGGCGAACACGTGCGAAACGAAGATATGCGATGCGTCACTTTGATGATGAACCAAACGAAAGGCGTTTTACCACGGGGTGGTGAAAGACCGCCCTATATAGACATTATCTATTATCTATTTATACTAGTATACAAATATATCACTCACCTGGGTGGTGATTTACCATTCCAATGGTCCTTTGTTTCTTTTATACAAAATAGCGTCATTCCGATCTTGTTTAGACAAGTCAGCATGTTGTGACCGTAGGTTGATAACCAACTGCAGTAGAACCTCACCTAACGGACACCTCAATACAATGGACACCTCAATATTATGGACAGGTTTGTCCAGTCACAACTTTTCCAAAGACTAGTGTCCGTTATTGATGGGAGTTTCAATATTGCGGACACCTTACTATTACGTACAGCTGAGCTCAGTCCCAAGGGTGTTCGCAATAGTGAGGTTGTACTGTACATCATCTGTGATCTCAATATCTGACAAGAAGTTACATTGCCCCGGTCGTGCATATCTTTCAAATGAAAAATATCGACTTGCTGTTATTGGCGAACATTTAGCCGTATGATCTATTACTGAATGAATGCCCGATATCATAGACCGCACGTTTACTAGATGAATTTTTTTTGCAATGATTAAATATTTTTCAAAATTTCACACAAAAAGCTCTTGTGAAGCCAATTACTGAAAATAGTACAGGTGTGACAGGAATCAACGTCCTAGGAAATGCAAGTCCGCCAAAGAATAGCCCGCTTTTGTAAGGTTGTATTCGAATGGTCATGGCCTCCACAGACAATCCCTCGCTGAACAATATGACAGGACTTTGATTCCAGGCGGACATTGATTCCTGTCACACCTGTAAGCCTGAGGGTTTACAAATACCCGCATTATTCGCAGGTGAACAAACTTGACAACTGATCAACGGGTTTATCGATGCAGGTTCGTGTTGTCACGTGACTGCCCATGTGCTTGCTTTTATTGGGAGAGCGGTAATCACGTTGTTTTGCGGAACATGCCATTTGTCGATCAAGCGTTGTACTAGATCGTAAAATTTTGACATCCTTCAAATAATTTGACAATTTTACACGAAAAAGCTCTTGTGGAGCCGATGAATGAAAACCGTATGGGAAAACAGCCCCACCATCAATGAATAGCAGTGTCAGCTGTTGTTTGCTCTAATAGTTTGAATCAAGAGACTTGGTGACGGCGTCTCCCTGATTATCAATAACAGCGAGGAATGCAGGGTCTGTTTCTGACCCATGTGTCCATCAAGCTATCGTAGGCTATTATGATTTTCATGACATCATCAGGATTCCCTGCGTGATAACCATGGGGTGACTCAGCGCCTGGAGAAGCTCACATCCGGCACGAGACTGAGAATATTTTTGGCGGTCTGTTTGATGTAGCCGCCACCATTGTTATCAGTGGGATTCCCACAGCTGGACAAAGACACAAGTGACGTTTGAAGGCTTTCGGATATGTCAACATACCAACCACCCAACAACCGCTAAATTTACCATTCTTTGCGAATGATATCTATTTGTTCCAATAGAATGATGTAATGGCACCCGTCCCCGCATGTCCTGAACATGTCTTATCATCGTCACTGCCACTTGACAGGCAAGTTACTCACACAGCTATAAATGATAGGTGTCACAAAAGAAGTCGTTGTGGCCCACATGCGGAAGTCTAACTTTAATTGCAGTATGAAGTGTTTATTCCAAATAAAATATTCTCTGATAAACATTTCCCTCTGCTTTTTTTCCGCCAAACAATGAAGCGGAAACTGTCAGAAGGGAGGCATTCTGAGTCGTTACACCCACCCCCACTTTTCCCTTCACACAAGAAAATGGTTGTTGAAAGGAATCAATAGTGAATGAAGACACAAGGGTCGAACGAAAATAACAGACCACATAATGATCAACATGCGCCAAACATTGCTCGTTATCAGCCATTCCAGAAGTTTACAACAAATACCCAATCATATGAATGAGTTCCAAATGTCACCTGCACCAAACCGCAAAAATCAGTGAACCGGAATGGAAAACGGGAATTCCCATTGCATCAGTACATGTAGGTACACGGTTTATGCTGTTTTCCCAGACTGTTTGCAGTCATTTCCCCCCCATGGCAGCTTTTCGTTAGTAAACCTCAAAAATATTTGATTGTTCCAAAAATTTCACAGTCTAGTAAATGCGCTTGTCGATCATTACGGCAAATTCACGCTAGATAAATGAAAATCATTTCCTCAGCTGATGCATGTAAATACACAGTTCTCTTGAGGAAATATTCATTTCACCCAGTTGACCAGAGAACAGGTATACCTGTCCGTACAAACTCCACAGGTACATACACTCAATGTTACCTGTCAAGTTTCAACGTAACGTGACAAAGATGTGTGTATTCACTGGCTATACCTGTGCTACATTTTACGAGTCAACTTGGGTGTCATCAAAACTCGGGACCATTCGCCTAGCGATTCATCCGATAACAGACTAATACGGGTACAGTATTATTGTCCCATGGCAGCTTTTTGTTAGTAAAACTGAAATATATTTAACTATTCCCAAAAATTTCACAATCTACTAAACGCGCGGGGTATGCCTACATGTATCGGCAATTCATCAGATAAGAAACAATGAGGTGTGCGGTCATTGCCCTCCACGAGCGATTTCCGTTAGTAAAACTACAATTATTTAAGTATTCCACGAAATTTCACAATCTAGTTAACGCACGGATCGATGATTCGGGGATTTTCGTTCAATTTATTCACAGATTATCAAAGCAAATGTCGTACACTCCCTCTCCACAGCAAGGGGATGACTTCTATCTATGAAGTCCATTCCCCAATGATTGGGGCAGTTTTGGTTTGGGATATATGGGATGGTAAACACTGTATTTTCATCTCTAAACCACCGGTTCTGCGTAATCAAACAATTTCATAGTCTAGTAAACGCGTGTGTCTACATAATGATAATGTTGAGGACTTCGACGACATTTGAAATAGTTGCAGTGATAATGATGTGTCGGAATCTTAGCACACGTCCGGACAGTTTTGGTTTGGCATATATGGGATGGTAAATACTGTCTTTTCATCTCTAAACCACCGGTTCCGCATTACTGGAATTGTGCTGACCAGCCTGCGGTATGCACAACAGCTATGGATGTCACCGCGAACCGGTGGTTAAGAAATGAAAAGACAGTCAAACAGAGAATTACTCAATTCAAAGACAAATACGAGCTGAACATGATATGTCTTGAATGCATTCTTTCTTTAGCTTGGACATGATTGCCAAATCAAAAGTCAATAACGCACGTTTATCAAAACTGTTGACAACATTCTCAACAAATTTGTAAGCCACTGGTCTAGGCATGAAATTCATGTGTCCTGTTCGATTAAGATAAAACATGCGACACTACACGCTTTCGTGATAGATGGTGTATCTAGAGAATTACTCAATCCAAAGACAGATACGGCTTGATGACTGTTTAAACAAAAGTCAATATCACACCTTTCATTACAAGGGGCTGACCTTGTCAAGTTATCATCGAGTAAAGTCAACATGTCTCAGATGGATCAGATGAATTGGTAACTTGCCTGTCGCCATGAGTCATGAACTGGTCATAATATTATTTCCTTTCCTGGTCAAAATGACCGATTTTGCAGTATTCACAGCATGGAGACCCTGTAAATCTCCGCTGATGTTAGTGACGAGATCAGTAAGTTTAACACTAGTAAACGCGCGGATCGATGATATCGGGGAATCATTCGACAACAGATACATGTAACATGGGTGCAGCCATTGTCCCCACTGAGAGCTTTCCGTCAGTAAAACTGAAATTTATTTAACCCTTTGGGGACTAATCTCGCCCTGAGGCACACAGCCAGCTTACCAAAATTACGAGGAGACAAGACATTCAAATGTCCATCGTGTGAAATGAGTTTAGATCGTGACCTGAACGGTGCTATCAGTTATATTCAGAAAGCCTCTGAACGACATTTTTCACAGCAGAACTAAAGTACGTGGTTGACTCGCCACGAGATCATTTATTTTACCCATTAGGGACAGAATAAATGCCGTCTCGAAAAGAGTTAATGATTCATAAAATTTCACGATCTAGTAAACGCGCAGATCGATGATCGGGGATTCGTTCAATAAAACTGATCAACGCGAATGTCGTCCCCTCCCTCCCCAACCAGAGGAATTTGACGGCATTTGAAATCGCTGCAGCAATAATGATGTGTCGGAATGGTTTGGAATGCCTGAGACACTATACGTTAGACAGGTATGTATTGAGACTGAGAGACACCCAACATTAGATGGTGAATTTGCCACCGCATCCAGTTGTTTATTGATATTCATATAATGGGGACACTGTACCCATCATATGTACTAAGAGACACGCACCATTGAATGGCGAATTTGCCACCGCATCCAATTTGATTATTAATACTCATAATAATTTGGCACGTTCATATGGATTTTTGCACTATTTATTCTCGTCAATTCGAAATTTTCCCCCTGCTGTTGGACTTTCGTTTTCACAATGTACGCGCGTTTTACCGTAGAACAAAAAGCACCCATTTCTACCACTTCCATCTCACCTTGTTCGAATGTGCATGTACCGTCTGATTTGGGTGGCATTCACCACCTGCAATTGATTATAGATATACATGTACATTCCGATCAAGTTCATTCGAAACGACACCTTCGTGAAGTCCAAACTCACCAAGCTTCAGCATGAAAACAGCACAATCATCTTACTTTTCCTATACTGAGAGAGTGTTGATATTATTAGTGATAAACAAACCACTCTCAACGTGTTTGTTTGTGAGGAAATATTTGCATAATAGGTAACAAATGTAATGCAAAAGTCGTTATATTTTACATAGTTCAACTTAACATTTTCCCAGGAAATTTTCCAACAAAAATCAACACACAGTTTCTCTTCTATACACAATTTGTGCTGCTTCCTAAACTGTTTGCAGCCACTGCCCTCACGAGAGCTTTTCGTTAACTAAAACTGAAATACTACTCGACAATTTATCCATTATTTAACTGATAACACGAGGTCATGGCGGTTCAGGCGCGGTCCTTCTTAACTGCATCATCACAGACCAGACACATCTTACGTTTTCTCAAAAGTAGTAGTTTAACCGACATTTTTCAACTGAAATGGGCAGTTTCTTATAGGTAGACGGTTTGTGCTCCTCAACTGTTTTGCAGTCAAAGTCCCCAGAAGAGCAATTTCGATAATAAAACTGAAATTTATTTAACAATTGCAAAAATTTCACAATCTAGCAAGGCACAGATCGGTGACATTGTGGATTCGGTCAATAAAACAACTAAGGGAAGGACTTTGACACAGGGAAGGATATGTCGAAATCTTTAGCAATGTGCGAACACAACGCTAGATGTGGGTAGCCTATTAAGAGACATGCGCCATGGGATGGTGATTTTACCACTAGATTTACCACTAGATTGCAATTGATTTGATTTGATAAGAGAAACAAAATATCACCATGCTTTACCGTTGATACAATATTTACCTCACAGCAGGATCATATTGAATTTTACGATATTTTCAATCAAACTATATCAACACAGTGTAGGGACCGGCCCCATAGCTTCACGAATGTGCCCCAAATGCTGGCGTGGTACGTACTTCAAAGAATCAAGATTAGTACAACGGTGGTCATTAGAGACAATGGTAAATTAGACAATGGTAAAATACTAAACAGGAAGAAAGGTATTTATAATCTTCATGAAAGTAATTGCAGGCAGAGCTCTGGTACATTCAGACATTTTACTTGGCTACTTTCTGAATTCAATACAGTGGTGCAGCTTTAACAGAACGTGTATTGGAGTTTCCCAAGTAGAATCCTGTTCGTATTCTCACTTTTGTTGACGTAGGAAGCGTCCGTGTCATTTAGGCCTACCCTTGAGGTTGTGGATACGATTTGTATGATATTGGTGAGTATTGTTATTGGTGAGTATTGTTTTTCGTTAAAGCCAATCATTTAAGTGGAAAATTCGGCGCGCTCAATTTGTTCCCGTCAATTCGAAATTTCATCCCTACTTTTGGACTTTCAACTTTCATCGTTCACAATGTAGTGTAGAACAAAAAAGCGCCCATTTCTACCATTCCG
The DNA here is from genome assembly GCA_002633025.1 of Notospermus geniculatus. NCBI lineage: Eukaryota > Metazoa > Nemertea > Pilidiophora > Heteronemertea > Lineidae > Notospermus > Notospermus geniculatus. Next base: position 402,782 of record NMRB01000198.1, read on the forward strand.
TCTCAACTGGTTCGAATGTGCATGTACCATCTGATTTGGGTGGTATTGACCACCCTTCAATTTATTTAAAAAACGTGTACATTCCGATCAAGCTCATTCGAAACGACACCTCCGTGAAGTCCATATTAATCAAGCTTACAATGATATTTAGTCATGTTAGTATCTCGTTTGATACAAGTCGCTGTAATGCATGTAATGATGTGTCGGAATGTGAATCTGGTTTGGCATATATGGGGAAGTAGCCTTTATTAACCCTTTAGTGACTAATCTCGCCCTGAGGCACACAGCCAGCTTACCAAAATTACGAGGATACAAGACACTCAAATGTCCATCGTGTAAAATGAGTTTAGATCGTGACCTGAACGGTACTATCAATTATATTCAGAAAGCCTCTGAACGACATTTTTCACAGCAGAACTAAAGTACGTGGTTGACTCGCCACGAGATCATTTATTTTACCCATTAGGGACAGAATAAATGCCGTCTCGAAAGAGTTAAGTCTAAATGACCAGTGACACAACAGGAAGTCATGGTGGCGCAGATGCGGGAGTCTAATTGATTAAAACTAGTAATTATATTGGCTAATCGGAATTACTGTGTAATCACTTCCTCGCGTGTGTGTCATTATCGCCTCATTAAACAAATCACTGCCACTTGACAGGCAAGTTGAGCAAAGAATAATTTGTTTAACCCTTTAGGGACTAATCTCGCACCGAGGCACACAGCCAGCAAACCAAAATTACGAGGAGACAAGACATTCAAATGTCCATCGTGTAAAATGAGTTTAGATCGTCACCTCAACGGTGCTATCACTTATATTCAGAAAGCCTCTGAACGACATTTTTCACAGCAGAACTAAATTAAAACAACTCGCCACGAGGTCATTTATTTTACCCATTAGGGACATAATAAATGCCGTCTCGAAAGAGTTAATCGCTAGGTTATGTTCTCCATATGCACTTTGTCAGAAAAGTTAAAAAATGTGATTTTACCATGTGCTAATTTTCAAACCAAAGTATCATCATCATGGAAACGTTACCACCGTTTGATACAACTCATTATAGATATTCATTAGGGTGACTTCATTTGATAAGAGGAACAGAGTACCATCTGAAAAAAAATACCACCCGGGTGATAGAAGTCGGCGGCAGTGAAAAGGTGCACGAATAGATTACACAACATCTCGTCGTAATAAACAGAAAACGACAGGCGGACTTGTCCGTCTCATTCACCTTTGAGGTCGTACGGCAGTGTAAGTATTGTTTTTTGTGCATCATGGCGCTTGTCATTCGATATACTCTAAAATCCCACTTCTGTCCCATTCACGAACGCTTATCATTCATGAACTCGGAAGATGACAAAATCATAAGTAGAAAAATGGGAATGGGAGTATGGTCAGAAACAGTGATGTCCTGTCCACTTACTTGATGTCCCACTGCAGAGTCTGCGAAAGAGTGGCAGCGTATGCGATATCTTCAACTTGGATTTTTTCCGAGTTCAGGAATGAGACAGGTACATGTAAATGGGAATTTAGATTAGTTGGGGCATTCACATTGATTTTTGCACAGTTTTTTCGCGTTAATTCGAAATTTCCCCGACTGTTGGACTCATATCGTTTTCACAATGTAGGCCTGGGTTTTTCCTCAGGACAAAAAAACCATTTCCTGCCAATTCGTCTCACCGGGTTCGAATGTAACATCTGGGTGGTAATTCACCCCCGGGTTGATTATAAATTTGCATTTACATTCCAATTGAGCGCATTTGAAACGAAATCTCCGTTGAGTCCAAAGCTTTCCTTCTTCCCGACGTGTAAGTTGATTTCATGTTACACTATGATATTTAGTTTAAGGCAATTAACAAAGGAATTCAGAATATTCGAAATCAACATAAAAAAAGAGATCTAAATTCATTCCCGAACTATTGCTACATGTTGCTACACCTTGATGACTCCTCTGCTTTGTATTCTTCAAGCCATCGCACTGCACGTTTATTACCTACTCCAATTGTAAACATGTTTTACAAGGATGCATTGGGGAGTTTGAGATCAGCGACTTATCACGGATCCTATATGTACATGTACGTATACAGATAGAAATGTACACAAAATTTGTCCTTGTTGTACAGAAGTCTATCCGTATAGGTACAGTATAAGGATCCCTGATAAGTCGCTGATCTCAAATTCCCTAATACATGTATATACAATGTACTAAACTGTACTCTGAGACAATGTAGATAACAAATCAATCTCAACATTTTTTGCGTGAGGAAATTTTTGCATGATACGTGAGATTTTCGTCATAAAAATGGGACCGAACAGCCAAGCTAGGCCTTGGCACATAAATGGTGCTATAAAGGTCCCGTCGTGGGTTTCACGAGCATTGAGCAAGCTGACATGCCTGGGACTCTCTCACCCAATGTAAAGTAGGGAATGATTAGGCTGATTTCCAACATTCTGCAAAAGTCCTTTGTTTTCCTGGTTCACAAGTTAACGCACTTGTGGATGTCACATTTTTCACATGCCATTATCTAGTTTTTTTAAACCCTTTGGGGACTAATCTCGCACCGAGGCACACAGCCAGAAACCAAAATTACGAGGAGACAAGACATTCAAATGTCCATCGTGTAAAATGAGTTTAGATCGTCACCTCAACGGTGCTATCAATTATATTCAGAAAGCCTCTGAGGGACATTTTTCACAGCAGAACTAAAGTACGTGGTTGTCTCGCCACGAGATCATTTATTTTACCCATTAGGGACAGAATAAATGCCGTCTCATGGGTGTCCACAGCGGACTGCAATTCATTCTGGTACTTGACATCAGAGTCGCAAAGCTGCGCAACCTCTCTATTATCTGATACCCGTCACGAGGTATTATTATGGGAACGTGAAGAAGGGACATTATACATGTACTCTAAATTCCCACTTACCTGCCACATTCCTAGGAATTCCTGAACTCGAAAAAATGACTAAATCCTAAGTCGAAGATGATGGGGGTGGGAGTATGTTCAGAAACAGAATAATGTTCTCTCTGCTTACTTGTCCCACTCCTGAGCTTGGTAAAGAATGACAGAGGTGCCATACATTCAATTTAGAATTTGGTCATTTTTCCCGAGTTCGGGAATGGGACATGTGAGTGATAATTTAGAGTACATAATGGATAGTTATAGTCACTGATTAGCAAGTCCAACTGTGGTGTTCACAGGCTGGAGTCCAAGACATGAATGTCGCAACTTTACCAAGAAAACTTCCGCCTTGATAACAAATATTATGACAACACAAGCCAGAACAAAGTGGAACTTGTTCATTGATAAAAGGTTTAATCTGTCTAGACATAACACAGATTATAATCCTGATAACGAAGCCAGGGCAAAGTGGAACTTATCATTACTCATTCCCGATATCCAGATTATTACAAAAGCGGTTTGAACTTGTTCAGGATTAGTAAATACAATATCTGTAGGCACGTCTAAACGAATTATGTGTCAGAGGTTATCAAATAATATAAGAATGTTGCGCCATAAAAATATGCTCGCTCCTATCAATCTCGTCATTATGATTCATCCGACAAACGCCGCCGCAATCAGTGTTTGTACATGGCCTTCTCATTAGGTGGTAATTAGCCACTTGTTGAAACCTATCACGCAATCAGGATGTACCGTCACCAGCAATTAAAAGAACCCGCATGTTTCCGTTTGCTATAATGATAAAGATAATTGACGATTTGGCAATAGCACCAGTTGAGTCAACCGAAGGGGGTGTTATGACACATTTGTTATCTGAAACGCAATGCGAGTTGAGCAATATCGGGATTTCCCACTTTTATCGTTCCCTTCGTCACCGTCACATGTCAATGTTTAATCATTACGCTAATACTTGTTATTCATTGTGATTTATCTCACAAAAGACGCCGCCTGTCAACCCCTTGTTATAACCTGTCATAATCGTCATGTAATTGTGCAATCAGGGGTACAATCACCCTTGATTAGAGGGACACACGTGTTTACGCTCGTCTCATTGAGAAAGATAATTGTCGATTTGGCAATATAGCGCCAGCTGACTCATCTAAAGGAGCGACATCAAGGGCGGAAATAGAAAACGGTGCAATTTCAATCTGCTACGATTTGTACAAACTTTGGAATTTTCCTTAGATTTTTCTGTGTTAACATGAAGAAGCATTTCCAATCTGAGAAAGTTTTTCCTTCAATTAAAGGGGCACTCTAGAGGGAACCGGCGTAACAGTAAACAATGTCCCCTGTAAAAAGTGTCGGTTCAATGACAGAATGTGCATGGCTATAGAGACCAATCACCAGAGATTAGAATATAACAAAGGATATTTTATTCCTGGGACAGTTTTTCCTGGGGACATTCTTTCCTTTCACACTGGCTATAAGGCGACTATGACTGCAATTAGCTTCAACCAGCCAGCGCCACTGGTCAAACAAGTCCAGGGCACAATCGCGGGAAATTCTATAAAGAGCTCTGGGGAATAAACCCATGATGATGTCAGCCATGGAATTCCGTGCGATTTTGATACGATTGGGAAAGTGCACTTTCTTTCTGCATTACAGCCGAATACTTAGATTACATGTATTATAGAGGGGTTTGAGAGAAATGAACTTGGAAATAGAGAAAGGCAAGGTCCGTCAGATTTATAGGTCGGGTCACTTGCCTTTGACCACAGCGCTCGTTAGATCAGAAGCACTGGGCCGTACAGTTCAGAAACCTGTACTAGGCCTATACAGCGTGCCTGCTCCTCGTGAGCACTGTTAGTTCTATTACTCGGGTTAACTCATGCCTTCTTGCGCATGCGCACTGTTGACTTGGTGTATGCTGCTTTGTTCACATGCCCATTAGCGGGAAAATGTATGGACCTTGAAATATCCCATGGATAAAGCAAGCGTCCCGATCATGGGCGTCGCGTCCGTGGATGGGGTAGGTGTCAAACGAATCTACGCCACCAAATCAAATAAAAACGAGATTCTATAATGAATAGGCGAGTTTGAGAAAGGACCATTCATTCAATGATCCATCTCTCCGTATTCACCATCAAGCGATTCGTTCAAAACCAATCAATTTTACCGCGGTTTTCACGAAAAAAACTAATGCTGACAGGGTGCATATATACTTTAAAAATAATAATACCTAGCATTTGCAGAATCCAGTTCAACCCAAAATCACATGAAAAGGCGGAGGTTTCAGACTGAGTCACCCTAGATCAAAGGGGCCCGCATGTTTACGTTCGCTTGAGCACCAGTTCGCCCAATGGATCGAAATTATTGATTTGTTGGTGCATGGTTATACAAGTCTCGCAAATTCTAAACACGAGGTGTCCGTCGCGTGTCACTGATAATAGCAGTCAGATTAGCAAGTCAGAGTTATAATTACTTGTAAAAACTTTCTGAATTGACTCTAGCTGTGTTAACACCAAAGTCATTTTTCCAGACCATCTGGTCCAAATCTGGACTTGTATTTCTTGCAATCACTAAAGAACGTCCAATAATACCATTCTTTAATGTCAGTCGTCATTATCTTCTACACGTGTGGTAGTGGTTTGATGTTTGCCAGTGGTATTTTCCTCCCAGAGGTGATTTTGGAATTCGGGAGGAATGACCAAAACTTGGAGCGTTGTGGCGCAGTTTTATATTGAGTTTCTCAAATGACAAGACCCCCCAAAAAACCAATTCGCTGTCAAGCAGGCATACAAAGTGGAGACCTACAACGGAGTCTCCGATTTTATTCTCGAACTCCCATTTACTTTTGCATATCATTTATCCTTGATGTACAAATCGTTCAGGAATTCAGACCCATATAGAGGGTACATTTGACGGAAGTGGACTGTCAATAGGCCTACACGTCTCCCGAAATTCTATTACGAATATCGGCGTACTCTGTGTGCCAATGAACCCTGCTTTAACAAGTAGGCCTATCCGGGCCGTTTTCATAAGGGTATCTCCCCATTTGAAAAGGGATGTACACTAATCGATTGGGAAACGTCGGTCTCCTACACGACATGTGCTTGTTGCGACATATTTATACCACGTGATGTGGCTTTGTGAATTTGCTGAATCAACTAAAATTGGTTTTTATCGTTCATTGTCTCATCCGAATGGTAAATATTACCAGTCTGATAAAAATTCAAATCAATCGACTGATAGCAAGTGGCCAGGAATAGCCACCGGTTGTTGTCTGAACTCGTCTCTTGACTGACGTCATTTGATTGGCCTCCTCGGTGGCAACACGGGAATTCCCAGACTGTCGTCAACCAACAGGCAAATACTGTTGCGACACTAATGTCCCTTGATAGCCACCTTATCAATCGGTGGTCGTCAGCCACGTGTTGAAACCTATTATTGATATCATTGCCACCCTCTGGAACGCGTGTCCTGTTTATTTGGCAATAAAGCAGAATATTGACTCGTCTGAAGGAGAAAAGATCATAAAAGTGCAAGGTCACACGGTCAATTCATGTCATCGTTTGGCAACGGGGGAATTCCCAGGGTCAGGTGACTTTTCGGCACGTGTCAGACATGTTGAAATTTGGCCTTTCAGACATCAGTGTTCCCCTGGGAAACGATGACAATAGATAGATTGACATGATTCTCTTGGTATTCCCTTCTATCAAATCTCAGATTATTATCAATGTTAATTTCAATTTAAAGCCTCACAGTATTGAATTCTACGACATTTTCAAAGTGTTAGGACTGTGCAGGCAGAGGTCTCATAGCCTCGTGATGGTCCCCAAAATGCTTGCCTGATACGTACTTCAAAGAATCAAGACCTAGTTTTAAGCACACAATGAAGAAACAGCAGGCAGAGCTGTAATGCATTTAGATAGAGCATTGTACATTTTACATTTTACATTTCACTAACGTCGGAGGACGTAAGCAATTTCTGAATTCAATACAGTGAGGCTTTAAGAGTCAGATAGTTCAACAACATCCTTCGGTTGAATTTGGAAAGTGTGGTTCAACAAAACAAGCTGTGCATTGGCCTCTTGCTGCCACTCCTCGAGGTCGTTATAAAATAGACGGACAGTACAAATGCAGCCTTGTTCCTTACTAACATACTTCGCCTTTAACTTCTGACTCGAAACGATGTCTTCAACCTATGGAATCTACCGAGCTGTTTCGAAAAAAGGGTCCTTCTAAGGGTGTAACATTTTTCAGTGTCCCACATATAAGAGTGTTCCCTTCCTAATGTCTGATGGAATAAACTTGAGAATAGGGGACATACAGATAAATGTGTCGTTGCCACCGTTTTCTAAACAATAAAGGGGAACAATGACAGACGGAAATACTGGTAGATGTTACACCCAAACCTTCGCCACCCAAGGTTTCATGGTTTTAAGTCATTGCTACCACCCCTAAACATGTCATTAATACTTTATTTCTCTCCATAAAAACAGTCAACTGTGCATCTATCTTTGTTGATTTTTCTCAGATGGAAGTACCGTAATGATTTGAACAAGCCGTATGAACAGGTTTGCTCCGCCCGTGAACTATAGGCCTAGACCTTCATCTCAATTGGTAACCGCCCCGTCGCTTGTCACTGATTGCTCGAACAAGGGGTAAAATCACCCCTCATCACCACTCGACTCCCATTACAAATGACAACCCGCTGCATCTAATTACGAATCCTGCACTCCGTCGCTCACTCGGGACGAGGTAGAAGGTCTTACCCGGTCAAAACTCGTTCCCCGGTTCAAGAATCTATAAAAAGCCTACTGTTACTTGCGTGTTGAACATAGCTGGTACTGACTCATGGATGTGCCCGAGATTGCAGGGAATCCCGTCTGGCGCGCTCCAAAAATAGATTAAATGACGTCACAACTCATTATGATAATAACGGGCCCTAAATATTACTGAAAAACGGCTCTTGTTTATTTGTTTCCTGTGCCATATAATTGGTCGGAAGAGCAGTTGTCAACTTTGTATCGTGTTTCTTCATCGGAGCTAGCATTTTCCAGGAATTATTCACAATTTTAGCGCTTCTCTCGCAAGCACTGGGCATGAAGTATCGCACCCCTTCAGTTGGTTGAGTCTCAATGTATCATATGTTTTTAGTACAGTGCTCCACGCGGAATTTGCATAATGGGTCTACCAATGTCCACAGCGCCGGAGGGGTGGCAGGTGGGCAGAAATGGCCTAGTGCGGGTAAATCCCCGACGCGCCCAGGTTCCTTGGTCCAAATCTGTGAACTTCGGGTGCTCCTGTTCGGTGTTTTTTTCAACGGATTTTGGCAGCAGGGGTTGTATTCGTCTGTTAATTTTATAGGATACTCTAGAATTATGATTTCTTAGCTTTATAATCTGATTTCTGTGCCAGATGCTGCAATCATGTCAGTCTGATAGTATTTCCATGGGCCATTGGATGAAAAGAAGGAATTCAGCTGAATTTACAAGGGTTATACGTAGGATTTAATTTGACAGGGTGCATCCTTGAAAAGGGGGCAGGTTAGGCCTAATCGGTGAAGACTCAGGCCCTCAGGGGGGTGGGTAAAATGTATGGTAGGTGGCCGAGAAAATATTTTGCTGACTTCCCAGTGAGAGAGAACGTTGTCCGGGCCACTCTGCCCATTAGCCTATGCCTGCCTGGGGGTCTTCTACATTTTCCTCTGGATCCAAAGCCAAGCCCATGGGGTAGGCCTACCTGCAGTGTAGGGTAGTTTATATTGTTCTGTGCTATGTGTGAGGTTAGAACCTGGGACAGAGGCAGGCTTTTTCCTGAAAAACCTGCAGATGAAACAACACTTGCTGTTCCTGTAAATTTTATCTTTCATCCCAAGGTGGGCATTTTGTAACATGCAGAGAGTAGGCCTACTGTTGGCTGTTCTCGCACTCACGGAATCACTGACGGGTATTACACTCTGTGTCAGTCTAGTTCCTTCAAACCAGGATAGACGGCACTCGCGCTCGTTGAGGTTGGGGGTGACCGGCAAATTTCCAGAAATACACTGAGCGACATCTGTCCAAGATTAGATAGTAGAGGAATTCATTCTTGGTAATTGTAGACTCATGTGTCGGATCCCCGGTGTAACGTTTTTGAGTGTTCCCCATCTCCGAGTGTCCCTCTCCTATTGTCTGACGGAATATCGGCGGCTTGACAATAGGGGCACACAGAGAAACGTGTTTCCAAAACAATAGGGGGGAATAGGCCTACTGACGCACTGAAACGCTGAAAAACTACGCCGAGTCGGATCGGACATCTGTGAGCGCAAGCGCCATCTGTCCAGGGGTATATGAACCAAACAAATGTGTCGAATCATTGAATGAATGAAAATAGGGGAAGATCTTGAGAATCTCGGGCCTCTCACTCGGGGTCAACCATACCACATACTCGTTCCAATTTTCGCGGAAAGGGGACCATTTTTTGCCGCACTATTCAGGGAAAAAATCCCGTTGTCATTTTCTCCCGAAAAAATAATAAATTGGTATGGGAGTCCTATTCTCAGTGAGAAAAAAGTAGCAAATCGGGGTGAAGACCTTGGTTCCTTCAAAATTATGGTGTCTAAGTACATGAAAAATCCCGAAAAAACGCGTGAGATCTTTTTGGTTCCTTTCATAAGATGGATCTTTTCAAAAAGGAGTTTTATCCCAGTCGAATTCGCCATCCATCCAGAAGAACATGAACTAGATGTACCTCTCTCCGCAAACCTGTTCCTCTTCGCATCTTGCAATATGCAGTTTAGTGGAATAGTGGTCCATCTCAACGTTTGTAAATTTTGGCGTTGGAGGACCTATGACAGGAATTACGAGTGTGAAAACTCGTTCTGCAATAGGCCTACTGGTCGAATTTAGTTTGAGTGAAGAATTATAGATGGCACCACTTACTTTCCAGGGAGTTCGATATTCAAATTATTACAAATCCCAAATACGAATGCGGAGCGAATTGTACACAAAATTTGTCCTCATTGCATAAAATTCTATCCGCAATCGTATTGGGATTCGTAATAATTTGCTCAATCTCAAACTCCCTATTATTTGAAATGTCAGGTCTGGCTGAGAGTTGATTCAGTCAGAGGAGTTTGTCTCAGCCTGAAACCATCAGTACTACTAGTATGATGGAATGAAGTATGAAATCAAGTTTACCTCTCCACTATGCACATTACCCAGTAAAGAAAGTGTGTAAATCCAGTTGACAGGGTGGTTGAGTATACAGGAAGGAAATAGGTATGGAAGAACAATTGAAAAAACATTTTTTATTTCAATATATAAACTACAATTACAGTACATGTATCATCCTACCATAAAATAAACCATTGGAATGAATGGAAACTCCACACCATTGTGAATGTTGTATGCGCACTGCCATGTTGCAAGCCTGAGAATAGAGGGTAGGACAAGGATATTGTCTGGCACCAAACTGCAAATTTGTCAGGCACCAGGCAGTTGCTGCATCACAAAATGTCTGGCACCAATTACAAGTCTGTATACATAGATAATCCATTTCATGTCAGACAGTAAATCCCAAAGGTGCCTATAAAAACGATACTAGTAATCTTGATGTTGATTTCAACTAGCTGAATACCACTGGAATCCATGACTCTTTTAGGATGCATTCCCGGATGGACCTGTAGTTCCGGTACATGAGAGTCTTATTTGGTAGTGAACACCTTCAATTCTAGCATGCTGCGGATGAATTCTTTAGAGTCTGATATGACTGCCTCGACATATTGGTTGCAGTCTGGTTGATGTGCTGTGTCTGAGTTTTGCCCAAGAAAACACCTGCAAGTAGAATGGAAAGAATTCAACAGGAAATTCACTCAATTCCTATTTCATGTATTTGCTATTGATATACAGTAGTCAGGTAGTGTGCATGTCTAAGAGAGGGAATTGAGATTTGCAGCTTTGTATTCCAGTATCTGTATCAAAGATTGAAGTCAGTCCTAGATGTGCACTCCTCTAGTATGATGGGTTTCACAGAATTTAGATACTACACATCATGAAACATGTGAAAATATTCGAAACTTGACATGCTTCTTGAGAATTGCTATTATCAACATTTTGTCTAGATATTTTGGAGATACAGCTTCCAGATGGAGAGCCATACAAAGATTTCTGGACAATCTCAGATGTACATGTATGAATCATCTGCGGTTTCCAAATGCTGTCAGGAAATGTCCCCATTCAACATATTGTTTCAAGGGGAACAAACAACACAAAATATCAAGACAAAGTGATGATAACAGCAAAACTCTGAATTCAGTGAAACCCATAGAGGAGATGAGCACGTACTCTAAACTCCCACTTACCTGTCCCATTCCTAAATGACTAAATCCTAAGTTGAAGATAACGCCGACGGGGGTTGGAGTTTGCTCAGAAAGAGTAATGTCCTGTCCACTGATTTGTCCCAATCCTACACCTGGCAAAAAATGGCAGAGTTGTGATATTTTCACCATCACTATGATATTCAGTATTTGAATTTGAAAACCCCCGTAAGAGGAGATGAGTGCATATCTAGGACTGACTTCAAATATTAGATATTGGAATGGCAAATTTAGCATTTAACATTTAATGAAACTCTGAATTCCCTCTGTTTGAATGTTGCTGCACACTGCTGTAAGCCGTGTGTGGTAAAAATCGTAGTGAGGAAGTGAAGAGAGAAATTAATACCTACTGACTAACTTCAGTGGTGGTGACCTGAGACAGAAGAAGTTCATCGCTCATTCCAAATCCCACAAACTCATCTGGTGTAGAAAAATCTGAAAATATAAGTACCGGGTAACAGATTTTGAGGCAACTTCTAAACAATCACTTTGGCAAGAAACATATCTGTTGTCCAAACTATAATGCTCACCAGATGTGCTGGGAATGGCGAGTGGTGTTATCACCATGATTGGGATAGATGCTGCACTTGACTTGGTATAGTCTGACTCAACCTAGAGGGAACATGAAAGGAATGTGAGTTATGCGAGTTATCGGAAATGTGACATGAACTGTGGTTTCTTAATAGACTCAAATAATCCAAGTGGAGAGGGTCTCTAACATGTCTCTAATAGCCATTGAATGTAGA
>NMRB01000198.1:421666-503388 GCA_002633025.1 Notospermus geniculatus
AGGCCACACTTTTAATATTCTTTGGTTCACGGGCGCCTCTTGTGTAAACTCAGGTACGGAGGGCGAAATAAAAATAAAAATAAAATCCTGTTTTCGCTTTTTAAAAATTTTGCGGTCTTGTTTTGTCCATTTCCTGATGTCGGAGGAAATAAAAAAATTTAAAAAATACTATTTTTAAAGAAATAAACTTTACTGCTGTGAAACATATTGCTCTGAAACATTGCGTCAGGCAGTTTGGTGTATGACTTGGACATGGTCATCAGTATATCTAATGCAGAATTAGGTATCGCAGACGGCTTTTTTATTTTTATTTTTTGTTTTGAGATTCTCATGTGTTGGTGAACATCGGCGGAAATAAAAAAAACGAATTTCACGATTTTATTTTTTTTTCACTTTTGGATTTTCGGATGTCGGCGGGCCCGTGAACCAAAGAATATAAAAAGTGTGGCCTTAGTATTAAACCCTTTCATTGCCGAGGCCAAGTTTGTCAAAATTAAAAATATGTGTCAGGTGAAAAATTATGAAATAAAGCACCAGAAACCTGTAACATAGGTACTCATGAGAAAGCTCTGGGTGACAGTTTCCAATGAATACCAGTGTGGTAGGGTTTTATGTAACAGTTCAGGATTTGGTAGGTTTAGTATGATATTGCAATGTTCGATGTTTTGATGCAGATTTCATGATGGAAATTTCGTTTTCGTTTCAGTTGAGTAACATCAGAAAAGACTATGAAAAATTACAGAAAAAGCTCTCCAAACATTCAAAAGAGGCTCAAAAAGAGAAGAGTAAGACTTCAACAGATTTACAGGATAGTTTATCTGAGATTCAGCGGTTGCAAACAAAAGTAGAGGTAAGTTTCGCATCAGAATGCAGCAAATTCTTGTCCATTCACATTTCTTGGTTGTTTTGCAATACACAGTACACTTTGAGTAATTCTGCTCAGAGATCATTGACCGACCTTGTTTTCCAGGAATATCGTCACAAAGCAAAGGACTGGGAACTACAAAGAAGAAATTATGAGAAACACATCGAAAGTATAGAATCTCAAAGGAGGACCTACGCAGAGAAATGTGATCTTATACAGGTATGTCGAATAGGCCATTAAAGCCATCAGAGAGAGGTGAAAGTTACAAGCCCCAAATTTGTCGTTTCTGTTCATTTTGACCTCTGTAATCAGGATCTGTCAGTCCCAAAGTGGCCTTATACAGAGGTGTCACTCTGTATTTTGAATCACGCGACGTGCCATTCTTTTCTCATTTTCAGCAACAGGCTGCAGGTTTTCAGTCCCAGCTTGATAAACGGCGACAAATACTGGATAACACGGAATATAATTTAAAAACACAAATAGCTCAACTTGAGGGACAGTTGGAGAGGGCGAAGGACACCATCCAGGCTCAGGTATGTGGAAATCTCATTTTGTAGCATTATGGTTGCAGGTTTAGGTAATGTGGGATTCCTACATAACAGGACTTAGATATTTTTGCTTTTGCCCTCATTGGGCCTCTGAAGCTCGCCAATGAGAATCTTGACTTCTTGTCAGGACAGGGTGGCACTGCAAGCGTTGTATCCAAGACATCAAAAACAGAGGAAAGCAAGGCAATATCATCGTGTCACCACATCCTTGATGCAGTGTGACGTGGACGAAATGTGGAAAAAAGGTACCACGGTTCACAGCGCCTCCAAGTGACGGAAGTTTGCAGGTTCCCGATTGGTGTGGATGGTAGCATTGAGCCACGACGGCTGTCCTATAATGTATTTTGAATTCTGCTCCAGGAATCTCAAATAGAAAAGTTGAAGACGTCCCTGGATGACACAGTAACTGTACAGAGACGAGTTTTGGACGAGAAAGAGTTTGTTGAGAAGGAACTGAGGGAGTCCAAAAAAGTGATAATTGTAAGTTGCTGCCATTTTGAACTGATGCTAGGGTGTCCATGAAATCATCCTACGAGACTATAATGCTCCTGGTAATGGTAGGTCAGTGTGGCCCCAGTGCCCGTGGCCTTCGTGACAAGTAGTGCCACAAAGTGTGAGTTGTTGGAGGCGGAAGTCTCCACGGATTGTCCACCTACTGATATGGCAAAAAAATGATGAGGTCATGGTGTCGAAATAGAGCAATGCTCTTTGGAAGACATGCAGCCTGCCAAAATTCTAAGAATTGCTGTGTATCGAGTGAGGAAGACCCTCGTCTGTTGCAATGTCTGCAGGTGGTGAAGATAAAAAGCCGAACTTCGTGTATTCTTTTCAGAGTCTTGAAGATGAAGTTGCTCTGCAGAAGGTGGAACTCCAGAAACGGGACGACATGTTGAAAATTGCAGAAGACGATCATAACCATCGGGTACAGGAGTTTAATCGGCTGGAGCAGACGTTGATGCAGAAGGATGATATCATACAGTAAGTCTTCCATTCAAGGAAGTGTGAAGTCAGTTTGTCCTGCAGTTTCATTATAAGACAAAACCAGAAAAAAACCTGAAACCCTACTATTACTTCCAGGTCTTTCGAGCATCAGGACAGAAAGGAAAACTCAGAATATATCTCTCAGCTACAGGATGAAATAAGACAGCTCAAATCAGATGTGAAGTAAGTTTGTTTTGATTTGCCTCTCTGCTTCCTGGGACACAAGTTGCTGGCCCTGGCCATGCCATTGAAAACATGGGAATTTCTCTCAGTGTGTCCTCTTATAAAACCATTGCTACAAACTTAGGCACTGCTACTTTTCAAAGTACATAATGTGTACGTGCTGTAAAAGCACTGAGTATTTCCTCCAACTAAATCAGTGCAAAGGATATTGCTGCTGTGTTCTCTTCATCTCCTTTTGATCTTTGTAAATTAATACATTTCAGAGCTTATAAGAAAAATGATAGGAAACTGAATGAAGAGATCTCACGGGTAAAAAATAAGTTCCAGCAAAGTCAGGAGGATTACTCAGAATTACAGGAGAAGTTTAAAAATAAGGCAGAAGAGATGAGCATGATGGATGGAGTTGAGATTAAGAAACTTAACTTGGAGATCACAAAGGTAGGGAGGTCACGTGACATGAAGTAAACTGTTATTTGAATCATCAAGTTTGGTAATTTGACGCATGGGGACAACTTTCAAGGTCTGCTCTTGGCCAATAGCATTTTTGGCTGTGAACAGGGGCTGCATGTTTCAAGACAGCATGGCTTAGAATCTTGAAACTGTGTGCAGTATGGCAAAGACTATCAGCAGACCAAATTTAGCGCGATTGGTTGTATGCTCTGGTCTGTTGGGTGTGCCTTGTTCCTGTAAAATTTTAACGTTTGAAGCCTTTTCAGAGGCAAACCCAGCTGCAGCATTTCAGCCAAATTCCATCAGATATGAACTATTGATCAAACATACCTGACCTCATGTTAATTGTGATCTTAACCTATGGTCGTTCCCCTCCCCCAGCTGAAAGAGCAACTAACAATGGCTGAAGAATCTCGCACCCTGGAAGTTGGTGCCCTGCGGACCGAGATGTCCAATCAAACTGCCGAACTACACAAACGGAATATCGCTATGGCAGGGCTCAGTGAGAAAGTCACGATGGGTGAACGGCAGATGCGAGAAGAGAATGAAAAGTTTGAGAGGAGGGCAGCAGAGTTGCAGGTACAGCAATAATTGCTCGGCGAACTTCATGTTTGATTGGACGGGGAAACCAATGTCCAATGACACTGAGCTAAGTTTGTATACCGTACCGGTACTCCATCTAGACCCTGATTGGAGAATCCTTCGAATATGCAAGGTCTGGATGGAGTAAATAGACTAGAGTTCTTCCGACTGTGCCTCACTGCCTATGTAACCATCTACATGTACCGGGTAGTTGTTAAAAAACAGTGATTCACTGATGCAATGTCATTTCATTCTCGCAGACTTTCATAACTGTTACACTGGACTGAAAAGTGTCGCTCTTCCACTGTATTAGATTGATCTGTTTGGAATCCTTCCCACACTCTGCATGGCCTCATTGTTTCTTTTGTAGGTAGCGAATGCTCAACTGGAGGCACTGCGGCTTGAAAACCGCCATCTCCGACAGACGGCGCTCAAGCAAATCCAGAGTAATGCGGACGTCATGGAGGCTGAGGCCCATCTGAAAGAGTTGCAGAACGCTTATTCGTTATCTGTGTCCAAGCTGGAGGTGAGGTCAAAATCTTGTGACCCCTGGTGTCAAAAAATTGGACACGGCCAGGCAACCAACACTCCTGTTGCACATTCCTTCATCCCCTGCTGCAGTCGAGTTGGATCTTAGGTTCCTGCACTTTCATGCAATGAGCTGGAAGTGTTGTGCCATGTGAGAGTTTTCTCACACGAGTTAGCTCTCAATGGGCAACTCTGCCATAGAAAAGTATGGGTACCGGTAGTCGTTTGTGAAATTGGTCTCGGCATAAGCTCTAAGGAATCCAACAAAACTGAATTGCGCATTGAAAGCCAACTTTAGAAAACTCTCACGTGGAGCAGCGTCTGTAGTTGTCCTTCAAACTTCCATGTGATGTCTAATTTTCACACTTCAGCAAGAGAATCGCGACCTTCACCTTCAAATGGACAGCTTGAAAGATGAGCTTCACATGATGGAACAGAGCTACCGTCAAAAACAACAAACTATTCGGGAGGAGGCACATGATGATGAAAGGTGAGTGAGTTCAAGACAAGTGTCCTTCGTTTGGAGTCCATTTTTCATGTTTTCAAAAATCGTGTTATCATGGTTTATTTTTATCGTCAGGAGATTCAAAGAACTGCAACAGGAGCATAATCAGAAGATGGACGGGATGCGGGAACAGTTGGAGGAGACCGCGAGGCGATACGAACGTGAAATTCAAGGGCTGCAGATGGAGAAACAAAAGCTACAACAGGAAATCTCCAACAGAGAGGAATCGTTCAAACGTAAGTTGTAGCGTCTGTGCAAGTAACGTCGTGGAGAAGTTGAAGGAAATTGATAACCTCAGCCCTCCAGTATGCAGTGTAGTCGTGAGGGAGGGGAGGCCTACTCTCAGGATAACTACCTGACATTAGTTGCTTCATAATGCTCCCTCCCGTCTTTTTGCAACCTTGGAGGGGGCCTAATTCAAGATAACTCCCTGCAATCTGTTGTTTTGCAGTGCTCCTTGCCTACATGTCACTGAACATTTTTCAAAAGTTTCTGCTGGAGAGTATTGTTTGTAGCCAACTTTGATTGAGTGTTTCTCATTTGCAGGCATACTTGAGAAGAATAACGCCATGTCTAGTTTCGTCGGAGACATAGATAGTATCGTCAACACGCCAAGTCGCTCCAATCGAAGCGACATGGTCACACCACGTTTACGTCAATCGGGTTCGTCGACTGATGAACAGAATGAGCAACCGGAGGAACGGCAGAATAAAAGTGGCCGGGTCCGGTTCAGTCCGGAAGAAAAACAGTACAGTTTCAGCGCCCATACTGATGCTAATGGTCAGAACTCGACACTTAGGGATGGAACACGTCCAAAAGTTTATGTCGCTGATAGAAGTATTACAAGAAGGACTAATTCTAACCAGAGTGGAGAACGTTCTTTGTTCAGTCCGTTTGAGAATGTTCAAAATGCTGAACGTGCCTATGGTGGGCGATCCAGTTCACCAATTGTGATAGGAAAATTGCCATCCGCAAAAACGGAAGGCCCATCTGTACATTTTGACGAGTCGCCATTAAAACATGTCTCGCCAAAAGACTGGCTACCTCAGGATTCAAATTTAGTGCATGGACACACAAACTCAAAGGCTGCTCAAGTTGGCAGTCGGAATGGCAGTAGGAACAGTAGTCCATTGTTGTCCGATGAACGTTCAGCGAGAAAGAGTCCAGTGTTGGAACAATCGAGATTAACTGCCTCTCACACTGAACCGGACAGTCGGAGTTCGTCCATGTTGGGACAGGAGCACGCATTTTCATTGAGCGATCAATCAGATGCGGAGGTAAAGTATTTTGATAGTGTTTGTTGTTAATCCAGAAAGAGCCTCAATGAATATGTCCCTGAAAATCTGATGTATGTTGGCTGGCAGAACAGCACTATGGGAACATTTGTCGCGGTCTTCAAGTCTTTCAACCAGGTTATCTCTTACCCGCAGAATCTCAGAGATAAGACCGCCCCCTTGCTCGCAATTCCTCTGATATTGGATTACCAGTGTGTGTGTGTGGGGGGGGGGGGGGGGGGGGGAGTGTTGGAACAATCGAGATTAACTGCCTCTCACACTGAACCGGACAGTCGGAGTTCGTCCATGTTGGGACAGGAGCACGCATTTTCATTGAGTGATCAATCAGATGCGGAGGTAAAGTATTTTGATAGTGTTTGTTGTTAATCCAGGAAGGGCCTCAATAAATTTGTCCCTGAAAATCTGATGTATGTTGGCTGGCAGAACAACACTATGGGAACATTTGTCCCCGTCTTCAAAAGTCTTTCTCTGGGTATCTTTTACCAGCACAATCTCAGAGATCAGGCAGACCCTAGGCTGGTAATTCCTGGTATTGTATTACCAGAGTGGGGTTTTCTTATTGGCCTTTTGCTGGGAAAAGGTAGATCTCAGAACTTTTGATACAAAGGTCATGATTGGCTCTCACTTGTCACTATTGGCTCAACCAACCAACCATATGAAGTTTTAAAGATCTTTTCTTTTCTTTCCAGCGACCCAGTTCTCGTGCATCAGTATCAACAAGATTTTTACAAGAGGAACAAGAAAGAGCCAAAGAATTGGAAAAGCTTATTGACTCCCACATCGAAGAACTGAAACATGAAACTGAAAAAACAATAAAGAAGTACACACGGTGATGTGGGATGGAAAATCACCGTGTTTTGATTCTCATACTAAAATGGCCAAAGTAAGATGCAAACTAGGCAGCAGTTTTTATAAAACCATTGTTGAAATGCTCAATTATTTATGACTCAGTTGTGATAACCTTCGGCGAGCCAAATTTTGTGAATCACGTGAGTCTTCAGCATTTAGGACATGATTTATCAGGATCACGTCAGTTGTCAACTTGACCAAACTTCTTGTCAAAAGATTGAATATCTTTTAGAAAGTCATTCTCCGAATGGTTTTAATCAATTGTCATGCATTCAAAGTATAGTTTGTTAAGAATCTCGTGAGTATTACTTGTATATATGGAACGAAAGTATGTACTAATCAATTAGTTGCATTTACTATTTATTTTGTTATACATTTATTTGTCTTGTAATTGTGCTGGACTGATTTGTCTGTTGTATGGAGAACCTTTGTCTTGCATTTCACTTCAGCAGGTATGGGACTTTGTCCATCTGTTCTGATGCCATCTCAATCCCAATTTTCTGACTATTCCTCTAATGATACCTAACCTTGAATGGAGGAATCCAATGAGGTTTGACAATGCACATTACACAATGAAGCTCTAACTTATGGTGCATGTGTTATTCTCAATGAATACTTGAAAAGAAACTGAATCGTCGTAAAACAGAGTCCACTGTCACGGCGCTATAAAGGGGGCGTATCCCGAATGGCGGTACAATGGCGGAGGTAGTACCACAATGTCACAAAGGAAAGGTATCCACTTGAAGCACTCTCCGGAAACGAAAATGTCATGGAGTGCCGCTAATGAGCATGCACTGACACGTCGAGAAGGATCAGTCCAGACCCTGGATTTAGTGATCCTGTGAATGGGATCAAACAGCTAGCACTGAACTGTATGAGTATCGGCACATACGAATGAATACGGGAGTACGAGTATCCGTCGGAATTCAGAAGTCCGCATGGTAAATTTGATGGTACTCCTCCTCATGAACGAATGTGTGGCCGAAGGTCCATGCTTCTGACACCATGAGGTATTTCCCGATGATAAGGGTGTCCGTATCAAGTATAAAGAATGACATCATATAGAGATAACTGCATGGATTTATTATATGCCTCACAACGGTTGGTCCTTACAACTTGTCACATCGGGTGCAAGGTGCCAACTGGTACCACAGTAGTCTGGTGACCTATTTTACATCATTTCTCAAGGCCTAGTTGGATATCATAACAACCATGGTTTGTGTTCTCACTCCAGTTATGTTCCGTTTCTCGTGGAAAGGTTTGCACAACGGTTCGACTTGGCTGTAACAGGTGGTAGTTTGACTCATATACTTCAACGTTAAGTAGTTCTGGAACACTTCTCTCAATCACTTAAGTTACCTACATCCAGGTGTAAGATTTAATTTACCATTAATCCTTGGAAAAAACACGCGTACCACTGTCAGAATTGCTTCTTGGTCGACCATGTGCATCACTGGTCGACCTACGTACATGTATAGTAGTGTGACAGGCAAATCCAACGTTTGATTGGTCGTGAGATTCGAATTTGCCCACCAGATATAACTGCGCATGTGCAGTGTGCAAGAAATCCAAGATGGCGGAGGCCCGTCGAAACGCTGATAGTCAAATGTTGACCTACCGGCTGCATCAATTCCATAGTCAGTATCCTTCCACAGCCGTTACAGAGGAGGCTTAGAGGAACGATTTTTACTTGGCTAATGTTGCGTCATGTGTTAAGAGCTTAAAGCTTTTTGGTATAATATTTCCACGTAGGATACACTTCATGATGGGAATAGAAAACAGACCATGGTTTCATGTTGTATCATCAAGTGTCACACCGTTATTACTCGCCTTAAAACAGTGGCAGACATCCAGTTCTATAACCTATCATTTATGCGAAAGATATGAAGTGCGTCGTGTCTTATTGAGAAACATCGTTATAAAAAGGGAAAACGTCGTTGATAAGAACCACTGAACAAGATGGGCTGTGGGAATTGCTATTGAGATCCTCTTACGAATGTCCAATAATCCTATGCTTAACGTCACTATGTCGCCGTAACATGTTTAAGGGTAATTGCTAAAACGACCTGTAAGTTCGTTCGGTGTGGTTGCGTTTGGTCCATCAAAACTAGTGTCCGGGAACACGACAAAGGATCCTCATAAAGCTATTTCGCAAATGTGAGATGATGGACTGAACTATCGACGGTGTACGAGGACGTCCACCCGTTGAAAAGCATGTCCCATACCTGGGTGTGTTTCAAAAAGTGTTCCGTCCGACATCAGAAAATTTTCACGACCATTCTTTTGTCTTCTGGTGAAAGGCTGTTTCTTGAAACTCTACAATATTCATGTCAGATCTAGGTACCATGGAGCTCTAAATTATGGCACTGCAAACTAATTGATCTATTAACCCTTTAAAGACCGACAGCAGAAAGTATAGTTTTGGTGTCGGACAGAACGATAGATTTTGCTGGTAATCTCAATATTGATGGAGAAACTAATAGTTAAAGGTCTACATGTATATCATCAAATACTACATTTGATTTTTGGAAGATCAATGGCACAAATCATATAAATCTTTGTGATCATTTCAAAGTTAAATTTGGCTCCATTTTCTTGGGTAACCAATTTTGAAACACACCCTGATGGACTGAACTATCGACGGTGTACGAGGAAGTCCACCTGGCGTTGAAAAGCATCCATATAATACCTCAGCCCACCGATAGCATTCAGGACTGCTTTTTAACCAATATGCCGTGCATAACGATTGGAATATCCGTATAGTTATTAAAACATAATCCTAATAACGCATTAATGATATTTTTACTCGGAGTCTGCATTGCTTTCCTTTGATGCTGGGATGAACATGTCTGCAATCAAAGGCGGATAAATTTACTCCATCAACTTGGCTACGGATGCGACGTCTATCACTGTGGGTGGGGGAAGCATCACTGATTAATTAATTTGCAGGTGCAGTTACTTATCCCATCTTTTGCGCACTTGTAATGCTCTTAAAATCATATTTTAATAATCCATTTATTGTAGACTGAAATTTAAACGCAGTTTGCAATACAAGTTGAAATACAAGTTTATCTCCAGTTTACGGCTATTGTTGGGTTGCTCTCTGCAGCTTAAAGCGAATCAAAAGCGAAAAAATTTGATTTAGAAATAGAATTTGAAAGGGGACGAATTTTCGGGAAAAATGTAAACAAACTTCTCCAGAATTGTCAACAAAAGAAATTTTCGTGCATTCTGATTGGCTGAATTTTCTGTTTACAAACACCATCCAAATGTAAACAAAATCCGCTTTCGATTCGCTTTAACCAACAGTGTCATGGTGAGGCTGACAAACAAACTGACACTGCAGTTTCTTGGCTTTGAAATGGCAAATGTGTTGCTTAGCAATGGTAACGCTGGCTGCAAATACTGCCAATTTATTGTACGTGTATGTACAAAAGGTTGGCCACTCTTCAATAATTTATTACTGCTGTACCATCGTATTGCCATGGATACTGGCCTAATCTTGCCTTTACTGGTTTGAAGAAAATTTCGACTATTATCCAGCACAAAAGCGTATGTTATCATGATTGTTTTCAGGCAAGCAAAACATCCAAGCTTAATGCTAAAGCTTCAGCTACAGAAATGCCAATACTCTACAGCTTTGGTACTACACGACAGGATTTTACGATTTACTGAGAGGAAAACTCTCACCTGAAGATATGAGCCTGTTGTTCAAATATTTTAGAATTCACGCTAGACTTCTATAGGTGTTTTTGGCTCACCGTTGTGATGGCAATACAGATTCAGATCAGGAAGAACCATCGTGGAGGACCACTTTCGACTGTTTGAATGATGGAGAACCTGCTAGACCGTCGCAAAAGCGAGAAGAGAGAAATCACATTTCCCCACCAGACGGCCCAGTCATTTCTAATGCATACATTGGCCGTTTCCCCCGTTAATACTTCATCAAGACATTGTTTTTGCCGCAGCGCTGAATGATAGAGAGGAAATCAGTTGGATTTGATATATGGGCCAATTACCGCTTTCCCATCACCTGCATACTAACGGTACCTTGAGCAGAAACAAGTGCAACAACGACCTCATCTCGTATTCAAGAGCTATGCTCATATACATGTATAAGTATTTCGTGATATGGTTGAAAAGTTCAAGCGATTTAATCAGAATATCAGGGTATAGGCAACACGTTGCATTTGATCTACTTTAAAACTGTCGAGCGGAGAGTAAATAAAATGTGAATATCCCAAGTCTGCCGTGGTATTCATGTGAAGGAGAATTCCACCAATTGATGCGCTACCTAATATCTTGAGAAGTTTTATGATTATTTACTTTGGCATGGGTATCTATAGTATTGTAACCCTGTCCTATTTCCTATTTCGATCGTTCGTATATTAGAAAACTTGCCTCTAAGGCCGCTATTACACAGAAATTTTTCAGTCATAATATTTTCCATTCACAATCAAAACCAGAAAATGAACACCTATTATATGTGACTGCAATGTTCATTTTTCAGGTAACGGATGATTCGTACCAAATCACAAATGAAATGGTCCATGGACCATGTGGCCACCTGGTGGCCAAGCCAGAATCGGACCGAAACTTGGTGTCATAGGTCATATGGCCTATGGGTATACATGTATATGTACCAAGTTTCAGATCAATAGCCCCAGCGGTTACAAAACTTGCCCTGCTAACGGACGACGACGACGACGGACGCTGCACCATCGTAAGAGCTCACCACAGGTGAGCTAATGACGAGTGAAAAATGAGCTCGTATATGAAACAGCGTCCTACGCTCGTACGATGTGACTACGATCATTTCGAGTGGACCAGAACGAAGATAACCTGACCCACAGACGCATTATAGATTATCACGAGGACCTGTACCCTTCTTCTATCTGATCATTTCTCATCTAATTTGCCCAGTTCAAAGTCGAAAACCCATAATAAGGGAACGAGATCTTGACACGGTGATTGTAGAATAAATAAAGTGTCGTCCGTATGTCAATAAGAAAGGCTAAATGATGAATCACCACTTTGGTCCTTGATTATTGCCGCTATTTGGAGCAGGCTGGAAAAGGGAGGTTCTATGTCAGAGATCACTGGCGGGTGACATCTGCAACAGGCAGTGCTGTTGGTAGCAATCAAAAATGCCATTTTTGAGATCCTACCTATCTGCATTCTAACAATTCAATTCATTGGCAGTGATGGTTGCGGATGTGAGCCTTATCAGAACCTGATGATAACGTCGAATCCACTGTTACCCAGAAAATAAGTAAGTACACTGTAAAAACAAATACATGTAGCGTACCCACATGACCCATGGCAATGGTAAATTCCTTGTCCAATTTTTAAGCCCATTTCCCCCGGGCCCGCTGTACCCATCATACGGGACACACAACTCGGAATGAGTTTAGTGTTCCCGTGTTGGTATGTGTACCCACGGCTCCGCACCAATAAAAACGGATGACTTTTTACAGTGTATAAACACGAAAATAGGATTCAAGAAGCTATTATTTTCTTTGTCTTACTCTCCCTATCAGTTTTCGATAATATCGCAGACCACTGTTCACCGATACTGGTAGAACCGACAGGTTTACTAGCTCAAATCAAACCAGGTTTGTGTCTAGATAACGAAACGGTAGAAAGATATTCGGTGTGAACTGCAGAAAAAGATGCTGTACATGTAAGTCTCTCGCGGGGCTTGGCGGCATGGTTCTACTTGCTCATTTATCACCAACATTCATTCTGCCAGTGGACGACCAGAGATCCACCGTCTTCATAGTACCCGCCGGTAAAAAGACCTGTCCTATAATGTGACAGTCGTGTGCAATGGTGATGGAACCATGAGCATTCAGAAGGTTAAACATTCATACAAATATTCGTGTGAGACACAGACACTGACTGATGACGTCGAGAAGGGGTCCACGATAGTGCATAAGTTCATCTACATTTGGATACGAGGTGATGCGAGTCGATACGTTCTGGTACGATTTGGTGCGCTTGGATGCGATGTGGTCACGACTGGTCAATTTCAGGTGGCACGAATGGCGCCACGATTGAAATAGTGGTCTTAATCGTGGTGATCCTATCAGATTTTGAGGTCAGTCGTGTTGATCGTAGAAAATTTTGAACCGTCCAAACCTTTTCTTCGATGAACACGATTGCCCTCACGACTGACCTCAAGATCTGATAGGATCACCACGATTACTCCATGGTTAAGACCACGATTTCAATCGGGAACCTAGCAAAATGTCTGAACCGTCCAAAACTTTTCTACGATCAATACGATTGCCACGACTGACCTCAGGATCTGATAGGACCACCACGTTACTCCACCAAGACCACGATTTCAATCGTGGCGTGATTCGTGATAGTGGGAACATAGCATAAGATGAACTTCAGAACGTTCTTACATTGGAAGAAGCGAGTTTATTTGAACGTTTTCCACACGAAATGCTATTTGGCCTCGAAATACCTCACCGACACTGACCTGAATAATGCACCGAGTAGGAAATTAATGTTGTTATAAAAAGCTTCATCAAAACAGCCTTCTCCAGGTGAGCCTATCCCCATTGCCCATGGCAAACCCGGGGGGGGTCCACCAATTACAACAGAACAGTAAGGTTCCAAGGTAGAAAAGCGTGTCAAAACATGTCAGGTACTTGTTGCAGGCATGAAGCCATTTTTTGATGGCTCCAGTATCACCCGAGAAACGAATGTAAACAGGTATTGGTTCGCTATGGAGCCGCTTGGAGCGCTAGCTGCGGCCATATGGACCCCTATTTTCACACCAGTTTTCCAAGGCATTTGTATGACGTAATCAAGCTTTACTTGACGTTTACGGCCTTATTTTGCGGTGTTTGAACGTCATATTGCGTCTGGTGATAGTCTACCATTAGCTGTCGACCTGATTGGTTGGGCAGTACGAACAAACGTCAGGAAAGGTACAAATTTCGGCGATTTCTAAATCTATTTTTAGACATTTTCTTGGGGAGGTCAGACGGGGGTCTGGGCGGTAGATAAAGTGGTGTTTAAAACCTTTGTAAACCTTACTAACAAATGTAAATATGTACATGGACAATGTTGTCAATAGCTATTGGGAGCTATTTTATGTAATGCGCACGATTAGACACGATTTTAAAGCAGTTACCGGTCAGGAGTTGAGAAGTCATTATCCTTGCGATTCCGTGACCTGATCATCGCGGAGGAACTATTTCTTAGGCTAATATGCATGCGCGATGTAGTTCGTAATGTACCGGTACTTTATCCCGTACTTTTATAGGCCTACAATCGCAACGTTTTCGTCAGTCTTTGCTACAAAAAGTGTTTCTTCTTTTGATACATTATCTACATTGACGTTGGGGAGGTTGGGGCGCATCTTTTGCCGAAATTTGAACACAGGAAATTTCCAGCGCCGCCTGACATTATCCAAACAATACATACATGCATATCAGCGCCACGCAGAGTGCATAGTCGCCATGGCCGAGTGGCAAAGCTGCCTGCCCACAAAACAGAAGGTCTCGGGTTCGATACCCGGAGCGTGTAAATTTTCTTTTCCTTGACTAATTATTTTTTTTGTTTCTTCTTTTACCTTTCTGGATTTTTTTCGTGTATTTTAATGATCTTGCGTTTTATTTCGCATGGGAATGCATGTAAAACATGTATGTATTAGGCCTATCCAGTCATCATTACAGTCATCACTTCCTCCACATTCCTTAATTCCTGCCGTCTCCCCAACCATGCTTATTCGACATAGCGAACCCCTGTCGCCACCCGGCTTGTTTCTTCATCGGTCGACTTATTCAATGTGATATTGGTGAGAATGACTACCTAGAAATCCACTGCTGATTTTCTGCTTTGCGGCTTGCGTTGCAACCTGCTACCTGCGATTGAATACGACCGCGGTCGCCGACCGATTGCCGACTGAAATTGATCACGTCTTCGCCATTGGTGGAATGGAAATCACATAGCTAGCCCACGACGGCGGTCGAGTGCCCAGTTGCAACGCAACCCAGTTGCAAAGCAAGTCGCAACGCAAAATCAGGTTGAAAATCAATCGTGGATTCCTAGCTTTATACATGCAGTTTCTTTTAATCTAACGATCCCTATATATTCGGCGAACCCCGCGCAGTGGGTCAAAATCCACAAATCCAACGGAAAAATGCACATTGGCGGAGCACACTTTACCCGATTCATCGGAGAAACCTTCAAACCCAACGAAGCTTCTTTAATTGATTCGGTTTTTTTAAACATGTTTCGGCGAATCGACTAAAAAAGGTATTAAAGGCCCTGTCACACTTCTGCGTATCCTAATTCCTTATGAGTTGCGCATTGACATTTTTTTCATACGCAGTCGTACGCACAATTGATGATCGAAGACGCCAAATTACGTTTAAAGACAGAAGACTGTGGCGTCCACCTTCCCAATAGTATGTATTCTTTCGGGAGAGGGATATCTCCAGGTTTTTTATCATTCGAAATACCTCCCTTCGTTCACACAACAACTTGAACGCAACAAAAAAATCATGTTCCATCACGCTTCTTTACCTCGTGTATAAATAGTGGCGACAAATTTCGCACTAGTTTGTCTTCAACGTCGAGTCGTGTCTATTTACAGTATCACGACTAAGACGGCTTGTATTTACTCACGTTATCAGCTCGCCGTTTCCACCCATAACGTGATCCCTGTCAAGTGTTGAATTTTATCAGCTTCCTTAGTATTAGTAGGGTCCCCGGTATGTAGGGAGGTTTCGCAAGCCCCCGGTTAGTCCGTACGACGACGTTTATCTATTGTGTGGGTATACCCAAACAATAGATAAACGTCGTCGTATGGCCTAAACCGGGCGCTTGCGAAACCTCCCTATTAGCTCCTATCGACCGTGTATATAGGCCTACATGTACGCCGGTGTAACATCTGCCAATGTTCCCAATTTTTCAGTTTTCCTCCTTTGTATTGCGAAGATCGTGACAATAGACAGCTTGAGACACCACGACTCTTCAATAGGGCAGTAAAACGAGGGGGAACATTGACAAACAGATGTGACAGAAACACTGATACAATGTAGATGTTACAAGTACACCGGATCGTTGGATCCATACACACTTTTTATCTCGTTTTTGATATTTGATGTTTTAATGACAGTTCAATAAACCCAAGATGGTTAACTAGCCATAGGCATCCTCTAATAAATCCTCAACTTAATTTGCAGTTATGTTAGGAGAGGATATCTTGACTGAAGACCCTTTCATTAGAATGTTAATAGTATCAAGAAAAACGACGAACTGGTATCAAAGGGCCGGGAGAACTATCACCTATTCATTAAAAAAATGTACCTGAAAACCCTGACGGAGGCGTGTAATGGTTCGCAGGAAACCTGCCCTATGTTGAGGTAATTACTCTAAGTACAGGATTATGCCTGCTTCTATGGTGTACCTATGGCGTATATAAGATTGAAACGTGAGATTACGACGGCCTAATAGCAAAAGACATGTGATCATTGAGTCCTGTCTACAATGTACCTTTGCCTGGATCGTGACATCCAAGGCATTGGGTAAGATTTGTTATAGCAATGGTAAAAGTTGCTGTCACCTCCTTCTCTTCAGATAAGTCGTCCTTTGTCTCATTATAAACAGGTAATGAGCTGAGAGCAGTTGAAAGGAAACGAGTCTTCCCGGCATCGAAGACAGTGCGGTGAATAAGAACAACAGCAATTCCTTTCATGATCAACTGTGAGCAAAAACTGATGCTTCGCAACGGTTCACTGCAAGCACGCGTCATTTCAAGTGTCCTATTTCAATTTCACCTTTCAAAGCCGAATGACTGCCATCTCAACAAATTAATATGAAATTAAATTAAATGAAATATTCATTTCCAAATTAAATGGTAATAGACATTCAGTTTCAGTGCTGTTTACCGTTCGTGTGATACATCACTCAATAAGTCAGAATGGTTTTGAATTCGTTACGGCGTCAAAAGATAGGTGTCGCGAATACAACGACAAAAAAGATGTGCCGGTATCTTCACGAAAGCATCGTATAAGATCTAATTAATTAGCGCCGTCAAAGAACAAGGAAGCCACGCAATATGCCTCTCCGCATCCAAGCAAAACATCTTTTATTGATAGATATTTTTGATCTTTCGAAGGATTAGCACGATCTATTCTCCTCTGAAAGTAATTCATTTACGTTACTCGAGTATCGTATTTCAACGAGGTTTTCCGCCGATTAAATTCAAGTTGGTTGAAATTTTTCCTTCTCACTTTCATTGCTATCTGCTTGTGTTGAATATACTTTCTGACTCTTACCTAATGATCTTTTTTCCAATAAGCAATATCGCCCTTGTGGACTGATGATGCCTTACTATCGCTGCTATCAGAACTAACAGGTGTCTTTTAAAGCCCTCCGTATTGGATTTTACGGAATTTTCAAAGTACAGTGCTCCCTCGGTCTTACTGACAAACCTCGATTTTAGGAACTCCCGGATATTACGAACCCAGCACTTGGCTCCCAGTTGACCAAATTCTTGTCCATGATTTACGCTTTCCTGCCCATGATTTAAGCTGTGTAAAATACAAACCATATTATCCAAGCTTGGGTTTGATTAGTGCACAATGCAAACAGAATTATCCAATCTTGGGTTTGAATAGTGCATGTTTGGTCGTTTAATCCGGCAAATATTCACTGATTTATTAAGATTTGTCTATATACGCATAGCTGCACACAGACTGCACACTGTTTTGTCAGCTCCCCTCTTGGCCTACTCGGCGTTGGTCATCATGCCCCACGGATGAATCCTCGCTATTACGAACTCCTCGTTAGTACGAACTTAACCCTTGGACCCTGAAGGGTTCGTAATAGCTTGGAGGAATTATACTGACAATTAGCAATTATACTGGCAATTATACTGGCAATTAGCTCGCTGTTCCTCCTGTCAGTATAATTCCTCCAAGGTATAGCGAGGGAGCACTGTATTACGAGAGCGCAGGTAGAGGTCTCATAACCTCGTGAAGGTCCCCAAAATGCTTGCTTGACGTACATTATCATGTACCCGTACTTCAAAGAATCACTGGACCTAGTTTTCAGCACACGTGGAAAGAACTGCAGGCAGAGCCTGTACATTTTGTACAACACAAACATCGGCGAACGTAAGCACTTCGGAATTGAATAAATTTTGGCTTTAAAAAACATGACCTGATCACCAATGGGGAGCGCCAATTGGTCACGTGAGACTGATAGAGCAGACGTGACACCTGTAGAGGCTCATTGTTCGAGAGATGCGGTTCACCAAGCACAGCCAATCACACTTTGAATCGTCATGAATAATAGGTGGCGTCGGTGTACTATCAGTTCAAACCCACGCATTTATTCTCGCGTGGTCTGCGTGATCGGGGTTCCCTAATCATTTTATCTCGAGATGAGATCGATTGTTTTTCTGTGTACACTAACGTCGGCGAACGTAAGCACTTCTTAATTGAATAAAGTTTGACTTTAAAAAACATGACCTGACCACCAAAATTTGATTTTGTCTCTCACTGCAAATGGTACAAGGGTCTTCTTTAGTCACGTGCTTTGAAAAATTCACAGTTTGTCATCATCACTTGAACCTGTCCTATCTGGCCCAGAGTCTGTTCGCCACGATAGAGTTATGACAAAGCGTGTTGTAAAAAGAGCAATACCTATTTTTTTTCAAATCACAAGCGAAGAGCTTTCCTACATGTATAATTAGACAACTTCGCCAATGGTATGTTCGCTTGATAAGGTTTTCCCAGCCACCAGTAATCTGAGTGTCAAGCTATTAATCAACATCGTTTTATGATAGTCTAGACGGTCTCAACTCTTACGGTAGATTCAAAAACGGATTTCTTTACAAGTATTAGCTTTGATTTACGATATAAAAGCGATGTGCATTTTATTAAGTTTTCTAAAATCTAATTTCTCACGTATGATTTGTAGGCGCTGGATTTCAAAAATCTTTCCAGAAACCGTTCTAGTCCTAATAATTGATTGATTTGTACTCGGGGATTCATGTTGTTTCTCTCATGAATACGATCCATGCATAACGACGTTTCTAGACAAAACCCGTCTGCCTATTTCTGACGGCGGATTAGGGTGCACGGCTTAAAAACCCATCAGTCAGAAAAAAAATCTTGCGGAGGAATTTGGAGTACAATTGACTGATACGTTTCCCTGGAGCAGAAGATTTCTTTCTGTCGGAGAAGTTGGCAAAGAATGAGGCTGACGTCTCAGTCTAGAAGTCAAGGATGTCACCATCAGTTCTTAAGAGTTTAACGTCTTTTTCTCAACGATAAACTAATAATAATTGCTTGTTATAAGTTGACATGAAAGTGCCACTATATCCGGGGGGCCTGTTTTATCAATGTGAATGAAATGTTCGTTCATTGAAGAAGGCAAGACATTGGAAATTAGAAGATCCAATTAGTGTTGAGTTTGCCCTACAGCCAGAGATGATATGAGGTGACGTAGGAGAGTATGGGTAGGGTGAGGAACGTGCGATGAGATTCTTGATGAGAACAACACATCTGGGCATGCAGCAAGTGCCTATCTGCACCAATGGAGATCATAACTACGATAGAGGGCAGTACATCGTAACCAAAGCCCTGTTGCACAAAAGCATACCATGCAGGTATCATTCTATCTCCTAGTTGGCTTCAAACTCAGTATACAAACGCATACTAAGTTAGAAGCCAACTAGGAGATTGAATGATACTACGCCTATACTATGCTTTTGTGCAACGGGGCGCTGGTCCTTATGGATCTGAATATCCCTTTCAATTCAATATACATTGTACTTCCATTGTTAAAGCTTATTCGAACAATAGATGTATCATCGCTAGAGGATGTCGAAGGCATAAACTGGTGATTTACGAAAACTTTTTATGGGTATATGTCAACAAAAGAGGATTAGTCGTTTGTCGTGTTTTGGGTTATTTTCAACCCTCAAGCAGAAAACACAGGGTCGTATTTTAGAACGTTCCTAACGTTAAGGTCGACCTTAAAGATAATTATATCACGACTTTATAGTTTACATTTAATGTTTGTAAACATGGATGTTTACATCATGTTATTTGGACTTTTTGGGACATGCCAACCCACCAAATTGAATCGTTCTGGTGTCAAATGAATTTTTAGAGGGGCACGCCACCAACAAATTACTCATAAGACAATAAAACACTGGACATAAACAAACAAAATGTAAATAAACAATGATTTTTGTGGCCCGTGAAAATACCCGTGATATACATGTATTATCTTTAAGTCTATTGTAAAACCATCGAGAACAATAGATTTAAGGTGGACCTTAATGTTAAGGAACGTTCTAAAATACGGCCCTCAGTCTTTTCTGAATTTGTCCGGCCGAAAAAAAGAAGTAGTAACCCTCATCATCGACACCCGTCAGAAATATCTTCCTGGAACCATCCTGGCATCATCAAAGCGGATGCTTGTTTTTTGGACGGTAGCCTACCCCTCTCGTACCAAAGGTGGTACCTACATGTATACGCGCTAGAGCGGAGTGGCGTGGGTTAATCAACCATTCCAAGAGTCACTTTCTTTCGATGCATATCTTAGAGCCTAGACACACACAGCCACATCGGAGCGTCGCAAAAATTCATCTCAAAGATCAACCTTGTAACTGTTTGTTCTTTCGAAAAATCAATGAAGATTCATAATCAGAATTTAAAGAGATTTCTCGGAGCTGAGACTCATTTCCGCTAAAGAAACCATCTCGCAACCTATTCCATTATTAGGTAAATTTCAATTCGGATTAATGCTACGTCGACGGCAGATATTGAAGTCTCAGTGGAATGACGTTGATTACTTCTAATACATAGAATGAACCAAGTTAAGCCGAGCGTGTATCGGAGAGGCCGATACGGCTGTTACCATTCTTTATGGCTTGTATTATATTGCCTTTGTTCACTTCCTCCAGAGAAGTAAGCATTCATTACGACGACAAAAGCTGCAGTCTCACGAGGAACTTTTAATGAAAAGTATTCTTCCTCTATCTCAATTGAAGACGCGTTTAAAACTGTCCCTTTGGTCCGGACGGATTTGCTGTCGCTCAACCCATAGAAATGCCACCACGCGATCAGCTGCAATATTTGGACCTGGTAAATGCAGGAGGGGTCCCTTTCGATACAAGTGGCGGCGGCAAAGCAGCCGATGTCAACAGGTCCATGTCTGAGAAAAGGATACCTCCCATTGTTCGTAAAGCGGCCCATGCACGTGCAATATTATTGCACAGTAGGGAGTTTTCGCAAAGCCCCCGAAAGGCCAACGCGAATGCCAAACCCATTGTTCGATGCCACGAAGAGAGCACCGAACAAAAGTATGGACGTTCGCATTGGCGTTTCGGGGGCTTTGCAAAAACTATAATATGAGGATCAAAATGGGCAATAGCATTGCCAATCTCTCCTCTACCCATCATGCCAGAAGCACATGACCCTATTTGGGCCCCATATTGTGCAATAATATTGAATGGTGTATCTAGGCCTAGGCACGCCCTGCCACAGGAGTGGTTACAGACGTCGTATGGGCAACGTCTGCCTTCCACCTCGGCAACTATTCGCGAGGAGAAAAAACGCCTCTCTCTTCTAGTGTAAGTAAGCTTTGTCTTCAAGAGAGACACTTGTGACAGGCAGAGACAATCAAAAGTACTTTGCCCCAAGGCTTTCGGCTTAAGCCACTGACTCAGCCAGCCTGAATGCTCCAAGCACAGTCAGCAGTTCGTACTTTAAAAGGAAGACCAGTGAAATAAAGTACTGTACTCGGCATTTTTTTCACCCAAGTGAACTCTACTGATTGGCATTGTTTTTTCATCCACAGGGTGTCACACCATGATCTGACGCCACCCTCAAAGCAATCACAGCGATCGTGTTGGAGATAAACATGAACTCGTGCCATTATGATTCACCCCGTATTTGGTAATTTCCATATCAGTGTCTATGCCACTCAGAGCTCGAGTAATTTGTGTTGAAGGACAAGATACACTGCATTTATTATTTTTACATGTCAGTGTAAACAGATTCAAGATCGTGATATTCAGCTTTTATAGATTGGTTTGGCGACAATCACAAAAGAATGACCACTCTATACCGTCCCCACAACTTGAATCTCTCCAAACGTTATGTGTAATACGCTTCTGGAGCAATTTGTTTTGATGTAGTGCCTCTTGTAAGGGTGTAGCAGAGAGCTTATGGCAACAAACCGTTGTTGACATCAGCTGAAATCGGGGAAACTTATCAGGAGGTGTCATGTTGGAAACAATTTTTCGTGATGTATAAAAGACGTTTTGTTGGCAAGACGGACGCGAGTTAAGTTAAAAATGGCCGCGAGTTCTGATTTCGTCAATGTTTCCCATTTTATAACTTTTTAGTCGAATCATTGATGGGAACAGACCGAGACTCGTGGACAATTAGTTCGCTTACTTAACACAAACGTGCCACTGAGGCTTCCACCGAATCAACTCATTCCTCCGCTAGCTGTCGTACACTTACATTTACCATCATGTATAGACCTTTCCAATAAAGATGGCGGTCTAACAGTCCTCATCATAATGACGTACATGTACATGTATTCAAACGTAATACATGTACATGTACCATCATTCAGAGCCCGACGGTACGCTAAGTCGGACAACCGGGCCATGGGCACAAATGTTTAGGTCAGCCACGCTTGTCGCCAAAAGACGGCAGCAAAGTTCTAGCGAACCAGTACAATAGAAAATTCTCCTGATTGGTGCTCAATCAAGCATGAATGCGTCCGCATTGAATAGGGGCTGTCAGTGAGTTGATCAATAGGTGTCACTACGCCCCAATTCAATGCATATAGCGGACCCATTCATTCTTGATCGAACACCAATCACATGGACTTTCCTGTGTATTGGTCCGCTAGAACTTTGCTGCCATCTATTGGCAATAAGCGCGACTGACTGCTCCTATTAGACCGCAGTGTATGGACTCAGCTGTCAACTGACTGACTGCTCCTATAATTGTCAAAGGATGCGTGCGTTTGGTAGTATGCTTGGGCAATGAACAGCCACGACAACATGTGGGAGAACTACTCATGCTGATCCAAAATATCCCACTTTTTCGTTTTGCGTCCAGACTAGTAGTAGGCCACCAACTTTGTTGGAAAGGTCTATAGCCCATGTGACAGGGAACACAGCACAACGATCGCATTACAAAATCGCTCGGGCGCATGTTTCTTATGAATGTTGCCACCAGCTAGAAAGCATAAGGCATGATCCATCAGAGTTTTATTCGTTTTCTCTCTCCAGCTGTTTATCTTAGAATCCATCGTTAGAAAATTGAGAAACCATTACATTTGTAGCTGAACAATCATTTTTGCTGTCGTTTGTGACCATCTATGATTTAGAGCTTGCCATATATGAGAAATCGAGCGATTTACATGCAAGCTGATTCAAAGATAGCGCGGTAGTAATTAATTTCAGATCTCTGTGTAAGGTTTGCATGGCAGCTGAGGTTTTGCCATATTTGATCAGGAAAAAACGTCAAGCCGTATATTATACTAGGCTCACATGGCACATCGAGTCATATGTACATAATTGAATTAATCTGTTTCGCTGTGTGATAGGCAGCTTACGTTTGGTGGTGCTGATTAAAAACGGATAATACTGAAAATTAATAAGCCAGCCCTGGGGAAAATGATCAGGCCACGACGTATCAAATGATCAGCAAAGGAAAATGAGAAGTGTGTAACACTTGCTACGCGGAGAGTAATTGATTAGATATATATCACAAGTAATCGATGAACAAGGGTGTCTAGTCGACGTCTCCGGGGCGAGGATAAAACACTGGATACGTGATCAGTCTAATTAGAATGGAAAGGTTTTAGCAATGGCATTCGCCGATCAAAGAATTGTTTAGTACCTGTAATGTTCAAGATTTTTTTTTCTTCTTCAGTACGGTTGATGATCAACAGATAGTTGCCCAAGTCACGGGCCCTAACTCGACTCCCTTCTCACATTAGATTGCAATGAATCGTGCCCAATCGGGCGATTTATTTTGCAACGATTGATGACGAACGAATCATTTACTTGAACCGTGAGGAATCAAAAGTCATTTACTTCAGACATTTTACAAGATTTATCTCCCTCACATTAGGAATGTGACACAAGTACCGATTAGTTTGGGGAACAACTTAAAGAAGTTGGTGACGCTCGATAGTGAGGGTTGGTCAACGAAACGGAAAGGGAACTTCAGCTCTTCAACACGCATCCTGAAGACATCAGGTCCTCTTAACGTGCCTACACAGGTCGACATTGCGTCTTGAAGCAACTCGCGGCAACTAGCTTTCCGGCGATGGAAGCAACTCGGAGTGACTGATCAGTTGCCGATTTTGTCGACCTGAGCGCGCTTGCGTCTCCGACCAACTGCCTGATCCGCTAGTTGAGCGTGCTGTTCGAGGAACTGCCAGCTGTTCCGAGTTCCTCTCAATCGCTGAAATGTCGACCTGCGCGTGGTGGTTTTTTGATCTGCGACGGATCCGTCGAGTTGCTTCAAGACGCAATGTCGACCTGTGGGCACCTTTAGCATCGCTCCTAAGCCTGCATGCACCTTAACCAAAGGTTTTCCAGAAACTCCCACAGGGTTCTTCAAGGGTTTTTTTAACAATGATCTCAAATCAGAACCCTTTTTCAAAAGACCGTTGAGCATAGTGCCCGTAGAAAACTTCTAAAGGATGTTTTAGCATTTTTGTTCTGAAACTGTACTTTTGAAAACAGAGCCGTCAAAAATCAGGGTACTGTCAACTTTTCCAAACTCGGAGGGCATTGCTTTCTCCCCACTCGAGTGGGTTATACATTTATAATGACTCCACTAAATAATACATCCGTGAATGGACTCACAATCCCCTTCAAAATCGTTAAATCTCAATCTAAATGAGAAGCGGGCACATTGGGCTAATCTGTCTTCGACATGGATGACATTTCGCCGTGACAGGTATGCTAAACATCTCATTTAGCCCATTATTTTGGCGCTAGACGAGTTATTGTCTCGTGTTTGGGGTCCACTCTGGGGTGTTTAGGGAGATAATCTTATTCGACGGTGGGACATGTCTAAAATTGCAGTATACCTGGCTCTCTGCTCGTCAGTGAACTCTGAAAGTTACATTACACTACGGGGAACGATAAAGGAATCCTTACAGACAAGCAATAGATCCCCCACACACCGGCAACAACATTTCCGCAATGCATTTTACTAATGAAAAAGTTAATCAGATCGTTGAAATTTAAAAAAAAAAGAAAAGTTACTTACTTTTTTATCCTTTTGTTTCTACCTAGGCTTATGTCAAGAACAAATGATCAATGAAGTGTTGAAAAAAGTGCTCTTAACACAAAATGTTATTCTAATCGATGATTAAATGTTTGATCAGCTTAGTAAATATCATTGTGGACAGAAGTTCGATTGTCTGCAATTTAGT
This sequence comes from Notospermus geniculatus, assembly GCA_002633025.1. Classification (NCBI taxonomy): domain Eukaryota; kingdom Metazoa; phylum Nemertea; class Pilidiophora; order Heteronemertea; family Lineidae; genus Notospermus; species Notospermus geniculatus. The sequence goes on from NMRB01000198.1 coordinate 446,915, forward strand.
AAGTGAAACTTCAAATGGAGTTACAATAAAATCGATGTTTGTTCAATTTAGCAGGTGGCCCTATGTATTCGGTTGTTTTCGGCTTGTGACATCCAAAAGCCCCCTCCCCCCCCCCCCCCGATAAACAACATAATAATAATATCTTTATTGTCACCTGGTATACAAAGTTCTTTACATGGTTTTTTGACGGATAAAGAGTTGAACGAAAAAGAAAAAAAATTATATGTAAAAAATGAAATGATGAGGGAGTCTTGGAGCTGAATGCACTTCTTAAAATTTTCCAGTGTTTTTATGATCTTCATGAAAAAGAAACCGACAATATGACTAATGTTGTCATCACTGGCCATCAGGCAATATTTAAGTCTTCCAAAATCTGGTTACTGCACTGAAATAGTGTGTGATATTCATCTCCAATTTCCCTCGAACTACACATTGAACAAATCCGCTCATTTCTCGGAATGTTGCTCCGTCTACCACTCTCAATTTCAAACGGATGGCAAGAGAGCCTTAGCTTTCCATACTTGGATATTACTTATAGATTCCAGATATCTACCCTGCAAAAAGTTCGCTTTACAGTAGCATACACTATTCCAACATGCTGCCCATAGAATGATAAAGACGAAAATCATATCACCACGTCTTTCCTTTAACAATTGCCTTCATCGCTATGAAACATACTTGTAAACAATTTTGTGAAATTTTTCGTACAGGTACGACAGTATCAGTTAGCCAGTGCGAAAGAACTTAAAGGTCACGATTCACGTAAAATCTATTGCCAGACTGATATATGTCTATACATCTGCTAGAGAGTTATCAATTACAAGTAGCAGTGGGAGGATAAGTCCATTGAAAGGAATGGAGGCGAGTGAGCAATATGATTTGGAGACTTACTGCTGAATTGAAGTCGGTAAAGCCTGCCGCGCACTGGAGCTATCTGCTGAGCAAAAAGTCATTCGAGACCGTTTGCTCAGCAGATAGCTCACCGAAAAATACGCGCACACGCGAGCTTTCTGCCTCGCGAGGCAAAAAACTCACCGAAATTACGCGCACACGCGAGCTATCTGCTGAGCAAACGGTCTCGAATGACTTTTTGCTCAGCAGACAGCTCCAGTGTGCGGCAGGCTTTACATGCAGCGTTTCTTGCAAATATGGTAGCGAAATTATCCCCGATCGTTCGATTAACAGTCAAACAACCATCAAATAAGGTTCCCTTTATGTTCAACTTTGTCTCCCAGAATTCGCCAATAACGGATGGAAATCTGCGACACAAAGATTTCTGGAGCAAACAATTACAACTCGCCTTTTTTGTCTCATGAGAATACGGGAGAACGTCGTGGAATCATATTCTGATAACACTTTACTTTGCGCACGCAACACACAATTACTAAAGCGATGATAAGAAGGCGATTTACAGACGTATTTTCTCGGCTGCCGAGGAACCCTAGACATTTGCCCCTAGAAACAGCTCTTTTTGCAAGAGGAAATACAACCGACACGATGACGTATGCATCTCATTTCCTATTCTTCGACTTGGTGCTGATAGCGGCAGTGCAGTTCGAGTGGAAAAGTATGCATAGCTTCACAAACGTTGCGGTAGTTCTGTCTGCAGTGTCTCTCAAGATAATTGACCTTTGAAAGGAAGGCAACACTGGATGCAATCACGTAAGAAATGGAACTCCCAGCTCCACTCTATATTGAAATAAGGGACCGAGACCGTTCCTTTGCAACGTGATAACTACATGTATATTTACTTTTTGATAAACCCGTGGCAACTCGCTCTACGACTCCTGATAGAGCTATCACTTTAATCGATCATGTCACCAGCACCGATCCCAATGGATCCCACTGCCCTTCACCGTTGAAGGTCAAAAATGACTACCTCACGACTCGATAGTATCAGGCAGCGTAAAGCCTCGCTTATGTCGCCCTTAAGGGCTCCGCACACCAGCGATTTTTCGAGCGATTTTCTAGGCGACCGGCCTTGCGACCACCGAAGCGACTAACATATTTTCAGTTTTTACAATTTTTGCTGACTCGATTGCGACAAACGCCTCCTTGGCCAAGATCAGTGATGTGGTGGAAAACATCAGTGATCCATCTCAAAGATAAATATCGCAGGCGACGTAATAGTCGCATCGGTAGTCGCACCCATTTTAGTCGCTAGTGTGCGGAGCCCTTTACGTACAGTCAGAACTAGTTGGCAACTGATAATCGGCGCGTAGTTGTCCCTAATCAGTCACAACTACTAGGTGACATAAGCTCTCGGGCGTCGGCGAGTAACTAGTTGCAAACTACAAATATCCAGATCCTGAAAATCGCACGTGTTCAACTTCAGCACATTTTACCTAAAATCAAAAGAAATCTGTGTCGACATAAGCATTCAAAAGACGGCGATAAACTAGTTCCAGGTAGTTGCGACCGATCGGTATTTTTCGAGTCGGTGGCGACATAAGTTATCAGTTGCAACTTGTTGCCGCTATTTCTATCACAGCATTGGGCGACATAAGCGAGGCTTTAGCCGTACGTTTCCTACGTAGCGCAGGTTTTGCTGACGCTGTAGAGGCCGAGCTAGAATTTGCCCAGTGCACGTCAGAGTTTGATCCAAACTACCCACTGACCATGCTGACACTGGAAGAATCAGACTGAAAAGAAAAGCAGGAGGATGACCATTCGAGACAGACCCTGGTTCTGAACTACCCGTATACACCTGTCCTTTCCAAAAAACATGGTGCCTACCACAGTTGTAGTTCTCCCACATGACGTCGTGGCCAGTCATTGTCAAGCATGACATAACACTACCAAACGTATTATTTTACCTAAACTTCTGTGCCCAATCCGGCTTGACCAGCTTACCGTGCCAGCAGCCACTGAATGGTATTAAGCTTCTGACGTCATATGGTGAAAACTGCTAGACCGCCATCTTTGTTGGAAAGGCCTGTAACTTCTCAACGCTGACGAACCATTTCTGCTGACCAACGTCATACCCTATCAGCGCATCAGTCCTGGCAATCCGCTTCATGTCCAAGAACGGATTGGATTATTTCGAAGCATTTGAAACGACAACAAGTTCTCGTTACTGTCAACTAACGTTATTATTGAACCATGACATCAATAAGTGCAGATACCGTATTCAGACCCTAGAGGTCTGTTTCTGTGTGGAGTTTGCTTCTGACAACTGTAATGAATTCTATCATTTTGACGTGAGACGCCAGTCGTATAACCTAAGTCTCCCGATACAAACGTAAATCGGTATCCGGCTGTCATGTAGACCGGAATGGAACGACGTTCCGTCAGCCAAATTATCGGAATGCGCCCCTTTCATGTCTTTGACGGAAACCATCACAAACTTTCTTCCGACGCAGCAGTATACAGTGTACACAAAACAACTACAGCCTACTATCTCTTCACCACACCATTGTTTCTGACCGCTCAACGCTGCCCATTCGGAACATACGGCTCCAGGACTCGCCTGCTGCTGACATACGTGTTTTGGTAAGCTTCAAGAGCTCCGACACGCTGAATACAAATGAGGATGTTACTGCTATATGTTTATATTTTATGATATTGTGCGAATATTCAATGTTATTAATCAACTGCAGGGTCAGAACATTACGGACCACAAAGAGAGGACAATTTGGTAAATCCCCAAAAAGCTACATGTAGTAGCCGCGTTGGGCGGTGGTACATGTACATGTAGAGGGCGTCCAACATGACTGCGGAAGGCCATGTGAACAACTATATCCTTAGTGTTTTTCACATCGTTCTGGCCAAAGGTACTTAGTTGAACTCAGGAATGTGACCAGATCACATTTACCAAAAGATAGTGGTGTTGCAGAACACTAAGATTTTCCGTAGGGTTGGCGTAGCTCTTTCACGGTGTGACCTAAAGCCAGTAAGCCATTGACACTGGCTGCGGAGGGTCGTGCAACATTCTTATTTGTGATCACACCATTACATTAGTGACAAGAGGTCAGCCGAGTACCTTTGGCCAGATCGATCTGAAAAACACTATACCATGATGGTATCCCTTTCGTACAAAATTTACACGAACTGCGACCGTATCCGTAACAATAACAGTCTGAGGTATTGATCAATTAGCGAAATAGCTGCAGGATTGCCTGGTCAATTCATTTCACACTTTATCTAGCTCTCCATCATCTACCCTGAGGTTAACTTTAGAATGATTTGATGTTTGATGGAGATTGGAAGTACCAGCTGGTACACACAGCTGTTGGACATAAAATAAAGTTATGTCGCCGTAGCTCCATATTTGCCTTTACTATACTCGTCTCTACGGCGTCTCTTTGAGTACCGAGACGCCCAAGAGCATGAGCGAGAGTTGTTGGCGATATGTAAGGCAAGACAGCAGCCCAACCACATGACATGTGGGGACACCGATAGAACGATATCAACTAGAAGATCACGCATTCGGGAAGAACCTTGTAACATAAGCCCTTGTTACACTACATAAAAAACCCGTGTCGAACCCGGGTTTTTCTGTCCACACCTGTTAATAATGCGGTGTAATAATCCCCTCCGAGCTCGAACGGGTTTTGGAGGGATTAATTTAGGTCCCCGTCCCAAAATTTGAGTAGTGTTGACGGGCACCGGGCCTCACGAGGGATTTTTCAGAGCCGGGCTAGACCCGGGTGTCAAAAAACCCGGGGATTTCTATGTAATGTAACCACGGCTATAGTCTTGAAGCTTATGTTTTGTTGCCTCTGTGATCTGATTGCCAGGAATCGAAAAGGCAATGAAGCTAAGTCATTTGCTGCGGAATACTGAGTGCAGTGTGCAGGTTCATAACAGTTCAGATTGTTGTTGTTCTAAGACTTTTTTCTCCTGAAGTTGTAGATTATCACTGAAAAAAGTAGGGCCTTCGTGCAAATGATGCACACACTGAATGCCACGGCTGAATTTAGATCAAGACGTCAAAAATGCATTACAACATTGGCCACTGACCTTCAAAACTACAAAAGACTTGCTTATTTGATTAATAGATACCATGTTTCTATCTGTTGGTAATACATTTATGGGGTGTATAAAATCCAACCGTTCAAAAGATAGTTGTACATCGGCTCCCATTTTCCTGTACAAAGCTCGGTATATTTGAACACAATGACCTTGATAATGACCTTTAACCGGCAAATCCAGGGTGGGATCCACCCTTAAATTTCACCTCAACCTATGATCTAGCACAGATTCCAGCCATTAACACACGATGCCGACAAATGTTTAAAATTTCATGTTGGCCGGTCTACTATTTAGAAATGTTTTGAAAATGTTGATGGTGTAGACAGGCCTGTTAGTAGTTGAAGAGTGTACACCAACCCAGAAACAAGCCGCAACATTTCTAAAACAGTTTTCAAATTTTTTTGTCGCAGAAATGTTTTGAAAATGTTGATGATGAATGACCTTCATCGCCCTTGCCGCGATATCCACCTCGACTGTCCGTGGTTTGCCGTACTGGTCAATCAGGCGACACCTGCCCATAGGCGGGGGTCTTTTCTGATATAATGGCTTTTCTTTGGTAGACTGGCGCATATCACAAGGTATTTGTGAGCTAATTTGTCAGAAGAACGAGGGGGCTTTGTGGATAAGCTGTGATCGCGAATCATCGATGAGGAAAATCGTATACTAGTATACATGAAGAATGTAACAAAGAACCCGTGCTTTCTGTGCAAACACCGAACAACAAATGTGGCGTAGAAATGGTACAGAGAACACAATGTTTGTTTCAACAGTGAAGTGTAATATATGCAAAATCGGTGCAGTATATGATACTAAATGGACAAACTTATAAAGGAGAGCACATATTCAAACAAATCTCTGTTCGGGTGATACCGGATTCGGCTCTTCTGATGAGACAACCACAGGTCAGTTCTTGGAACACGACCAAACTTCTGCAACATAGTACAACTTTCGACAGCGCAACCTTCGAATCCTGGCTCAGTCTTCAGCCACAGGTTTAGACAAAGAGGTGGTAACACGAGTTGTACTGTCTGTAGACAACATCAGATCTAAGTAGGCCTACACGTATCTCCGGCTGGCCAAAGGACAACATCCCAACCAGCCAACTCTCAGCTCTGGTCTGGTACAGCATAGCCTGTTGAATTGACTCGATCACACAACGCAGCCAAAATGCTCTGTTCTACCCTGTCTACACAGGTCTGGTCCGTCATCTGCATGTACATGTACTGATCTGAACACACAAAGCCAAAACGCCGAACACCCCACGCACATTGCATAACAGTAAGTCACATAATATAGTCAACAATAGGGAAGGCCTTTCACAAAGAGATTTCCTTCACTCACGGGTATGACAGGCAGCATAGGACAATTTTGTGTCACAAACATGGAGACATCACCTTACGCTGACATATTTCAACTCAAGCTGGGGGTTGAAAACACGACAGTTAATATAGTGGAAGATAAATCTGCCAGTTGAGCCCTGAAAAAATGCTGATGGGAGCACGTCGGATAATCCCCCGGCTTTTCGAAGAGACCGAGGGCATGACAGATTGCTGGGATTGAGGATTAGAGATGTGACTGAATCTTCTGCCTTCTGTTCCAACATCCATTGACACATTGTGTACATGTATGTGCGCGTGCATTGGCCGTAAAAACCAAGAAGAAACACTAAATGAAGTAAATGAAGTGGATTTGATGCTAGTCAGGATGGTGACATTTCAAATTTTAGATAGAATACATGTATACACGTATATGCCAAAAGCTATGGTTTGTAAAGTATACTTCAGTCATGTGGGTGTGTAACCAATTACACGACGAAGAATATGGCCAAAACAGCCGGATGTTTCCATGTTTTTGATTAGGCTCTATCAGACATACTGGCATATCAGAAAGATAGATCAAAATATCTAATTTGCTCATCTAAAAAATTGTTGTCGGCGTTGATTATATAGATCTGAATAGGGCATTTTAGCTCATTATAGCGACCCATTTCGCAAATTGTAATGGACCACAGACTTGCCAGTATATCATGTCAAATAATAATTGATAAAATGAATACTTTCAACAGGCAAGGTGNTTAACAATTGCCTTCATCGCTATGAAACATACTTGTAAACAATCTATATTTTGTGAAATTTTTCGTACAGGTACGACAGCATCAGTTAGCCAGTGCGAAAGAACTTAAAGGTCACGAATCACGTAAAATCTATTGCCAGACTGATATATGTCTATACATCTGCTAGAGAGTTATCAATTACAAGTAGCAGTGGGAGGATAAGTCCATTGAAAGGAATGGAGGCGAGTGAGCAATATGATTTGGAGACTATTGCTGAAGTCGGTAACATGGGTGTGTTTCAAAAAGTGTTCCGTGGTGAAAGGCTGTTTCTTGAAACTCTACAATATTCATGTCAGATCTAGGTATCATGGAGCTCCAAATTATGGCACTGCAAACTAATTGATCTATTAACCCTTTAAAGTCTGACAGCAGAAAGTAGTTTTGGTGTCGGACGGAACGATAGATTTTGCTGGTATGCTGAATATTTTTTGATACAATCCTTCAAATGAGTGTACACTGTACATGGAGAAACAAATAGTTAAAGGTCTATATTATCAAATACCAACGTTACATTTGATTTTTGGAAAATCAATGGCACAAATCTTTCTGATCATTTCAAAGTTAAATTTTGCCCCATTTTCTTGGGTGACCAATTTTGAAACACACCCACATGCAGCGTTTCTTGCAAATATGGCAGCGAAATAACGGGCGATCGTTCGATTAACAGTCAAACCACCATCAAATAAGGTTCCCTATTATGTTCAACTTTGTCTCTCAGAATTCGCCAATAACGGATGGAAATCTGCGACACAAAGATTTCTGGAGCAAACAATTACAACTCGCCTTTTTTGTCTCATGAGATTACGGGGAGAACGTCGTGGAATCATATTCTGATAACACTTTACTTTGCGCACGCAACACACAATTACTAAAAGCGATGATAAGAAGGCGATTTACAGACGTATTTTCTCGGCTGCCGAGGAACCCTAGACATTTGCCCCTAGAAACAGCTCTTTTTGCAAGAGGAAATACAACCGACACGATGACGTATGCATCTCATTTCCTATTCTTCGACTTGGTGCTGATAGCGGCAGTGCAGTTCGAGTGGAAAAGTATGCATAGCTTCACAAACGTTGCGGTAGTTCTGTCTGCAGTGTCTCTCAAGATAATTGACCTTTGAATGGAAGGCAACACTGGATGCAATCACGTAAGAAATGGAACTCCCAACTCCACTCTATATTGAAATAGGGACCGAGACCTTTCCTTTGCAACGTGATAACTATATGTATATTTACTTTTTGATAAACCCGTGGCAACTCGCTCTACGGCTCCTGATAGAGCTATCACTTTAATCGACCATGTCACCAGTACCGATCCCAATGGATCCCACTGCCCTTCACCGTTGAAGGTCAGAAATGACCACCTCATGACTCGATAGTATCAGGCAGCGTTAGCCGTACGTTTCCTACGTAGCGCAGGTTTTGCTGACGCTGTAGAGGCCGAGCTAGAATTCGCCCAGTGCACGTCAGAGTCTGATCCAAAGTACCCACTGACATGACTGACCATGCTGACACTGGAAGAATCAGACTGAAAAGAAAAGCAGGAGGATGACCATTCGAGACAGACCCTGGTTCTGAACTACCCGTATACACCTGTCCTTTCCAACAAACATGGTGCCTACCACAGTAGTTCTCCCACATGACGTCGTGGCCAGTCATTGTCAAGCATGACATAACACTACCAAACGTATTATTTTACCTAAACCTTTGTGCCCAATCCGGCTTGACCAGCTTACCGTGCCAGCAGCCACTGAATGGTATTAAGCTTCTGACGTCATATGGTGAAAACTGCTAGACCGCCATCTTTGTTGGAAAGGCCTGTAACTTCTCAACGCTGACGAACCATTTCTGCTGACCAACGTCACACCCCATCAGCGCATCAGCCCTGGCAATCCGCTTCATGTCCAAGAACGCGATTGGATTATTTGAACGCATTTGAAACGACAACAAGTTCTCGTTGCTGTCAACTAACGTTATTATTGAACCATGACATCAATAAGTGCAGATATTCAGACCCTAGAGGTCTGTTTCTGTGTAGAGTTTGCTTCTGACAACTGTAATGAATTCTATCATTTTGACGTGAGACGCCAGTCGTAACCTAAGTCTCCCGATACAAACGTAAATCGGTATCCGGCTGTCATGTAGATCGGAATGGAACGACGTTCCGTCAGCCAAATTATCGGAATGCGCCTCTTTCATGTCTTTGACGGAAACCATCACAAACTTTCTTCCGACGCAGCAGTATACAGTGTACACAAAACAACTACAGCCTACTATCTCTTCACCACACCATTGTTTCTGACCTCTCAACGCTGCCCATTAGGAACATACGGCTCCAAGATTCGCCTGCTGTTGACATACGTGTTTTGGTAAGCTTCAAGAGCTCCGACACGCTGAATACAAATGAGGATGTTACTGCTATATGTTTATATTTTATGATATTGTGCGAATATTCAATGTTATTAATCAACTGCAGGGTCAGAACATTACGGACCACAAAGAGAGGACAATTTGGTAAATCCCCAAAAAGCTACATGTAGTAGCCGCGTTGGGCGGTGGTACATGTAGAGGGCGTCCAACATGACTGCGAAAGGCCATGTGAACAACTATATCCTTTAGTGTTTTTCTGGCCAAAGGTACTAAAGCGGGTGATCCACTGTTGCGATTTTGGCTTGAGACGGGGTTGCGATCCCTTGCGGTTACCTTATAAGGGTTTCCGATTGCCATATAAGGTAACCGCAAGGGATCGCAACCCCGTCTCAAGCCCAAATCGCAACAGTGGATCACCCGCTTTAGTTGAACTCAGGAATGTGACCAGATCACATTTACCAAAAGATAGTGGTGTTGCACAACACTAAGATTTTCCGTAGGGTTGGCGTAGCTCTTTCACGGTGTGACCTAAAGCCAGTAAGCCATTGACACTGGCTGCGGAGGGTCGTGCAACATTCTTATTTGTGATCACACCATTACATTAGTGACAAGAGGTCAGCCGAGTACCTTTGGCCAGATCGATCTGAAAAACACTATACCATGATGGTATCCCTTTCGTACAAAATTTACACAAACTGCGACCGTATCCGTAACAATAACAGTATGAGGTATTGATCAATTAGCGAAATAGCTGCAGGATTGCCTGGTCAATTCATTTAATGATCAAATGATATCCTGACTGGCTGTGCACACTTTATCTCGCTCTCCATCATCTACCCTGAGGTTAACTTCAGAATGATTTGATGTTTGATGGAGATTGGAAGTACCAGCTGGTACACACAGCTGTTGGACATAAAATAAAGTTATGTCGCCGTAGCTCCATATTTGCCTTTACTATTCGTCTCTAATAGTCGTCTCTTTGGGTACCGAGACGCCCAAGAGCATAAGCGAGAGTTGTTGGCGAGTGTATTAGGCTTCCGTTACATGGAAGTATACGGTATACGAAAACACCGGTTAACAAAGGCTTCCCGAGGATTCACCACCGTGAAGCCATTGTTAACCGGCGTTTTCGTATACCGTATACTTCAATGTAAAGGAAGCCTTACAGATATGTAGGCAAGACAGCAACCCAACCACATGACATGTGGAGACAGCGATAGACCGATATCAACTAGAACATCACGCATTCTGGAGAACCTTGTAACAATACAACATCAGTGTTGAAGCTTATGTTTTGTGATCTGATTGCCAGGAATCGAAAAGGCAATGAAGCCAATTTGCTGCGGAATACTTAATATCGTGTCACACTGTCCCGAAATTGACACCAGATGGCCATACGAATACGGAATTTTGAATTTCGCGTGAAGATCAAGGAAGATGGCCCCGAAATGTTGGTCAACAGCCAGCCAACAGCCGAAGCAAGGACACGTTCGCAGAAGAATTCACATGAAATTTCTTTCAAAACATTTCTAAAACATTTCCAAAACAATGTTTTGAACTGTTGCAAGTTCTGTCCACACTGTGCAACAATCCCAAAACAAGGTGTTGCAGATATGTTGCAACTGAATGTTCTTAGAAATGTTTTGAAAATGTTGATGGTGTAGACAGGCCTGTAGTTGAATAGTGTACACCAAACCCGAAACAAGCCGCAACATTTCTAAAACAGTTTTCAAAATGTTTTGTCGCAGAAATGTTTTGAAAATGTTGATGATGAATGACCTTCATCGTCCTTGCCGCGATGTCTGCCTCGACTGTCCGCGGTTTACCGTACTGGTCAATCAGGCGACACCTGCCCATAGGCGGGGGTCTTTTCTGACATAATGGCTTTTCTTTGGTAGACTGGCGCATATCACAAGGTATTTGTGAGCTAATTTGTCAGAAGAACGAGGGGGCTTTGTGGATAAGCTGTGATCGCGAATCATCGATGAGGAAAATCGTATATACATGAAGAATGTAAAAAAGAAGCCGTGCTTTCTGTGCAAACACCGAACAACAAATGTGGCGTAGAAATGGTACAGAGAACACAATGTTTGTTTCAACAGTGAAGTGTAATATATGCAAAATCGGTGCAGTATATGATACTAAATGGACAAACATATAAAGGAGAGCACATATTCAAATCTCTTTTTCGGGTGATACCGGATTCGGCACTTCTGATGACACAACCACAGGTCAGTTCTTGGAACACGTCGACCAAACCTCTGCAACATAGTACAACTTTCGACAGCGCAACATTCGAATCCTGGTTCAGTCTTTATGCCACAGGTTTAGACAAAGAGGTGGTAACACGAGTTGTACTGTCTGTAGACAACATCAGATCTAAGTAGGCCTACACGTATCTCCGGCTGGCCAAAGGACAACATCCCAACCAGCCAACTCTCAGCTCTGGGGCCGTATGCATAAAACATCTTAAGTGTAAAATTTCCCTTATCTTTTGTTTGGAACAATTGTTTAAGGGAAATTTTACACTTACATGTAAGATGTTTTATGCATATGACCCCTGGTCTGGTACAGCATACCCTGTTGAATTGACTCGATCACACAACGCACTGTTCTACCCTGTCTACACAGGTCTGGTCATCTGCATGTAGTGATCTGAACACGCAAAACCAAAACGCCCAACACCCCACGCACATTGCATAACAGTAAGTCACATAGTCAACAATAGGGAAGGCCTTTCACAAAGAGATTTCCTTCACTCACGGGTATGACAGGCAGCATAACTTAAACCTCATAATAGGACAATTTTGTGTCACAAAGAATTAATGCTCGCGTTACTTGTCCACCATTTGTTCTCGGTAATTCGCAGCCCACCGATTTTAGTACATGGAGACATCACCTTACGCTGACATATTTCAACTCAAGCTGGAGGGAGGGGGTTGGGGGTTGAAAACACGACAGTTAATATAAGCCCCGTTTACACTGAGCAAAAATAACCGATCTCGGACCGGTCCGAGATCGGATCACCAAAAAAATAGCAAGTGTAAACGGGACAACCGTGGAAGATAAATCTGCCAGTTGAGCCCTGAAAAAATGCTGATGGGAGCACGTCGGATAATCCCCCGGCTTTTCGAAGAGACCGAGGGCATGACAGATTGCTGGGATGGAGGATTAGAGATGTGACTGAATCTTCTGCCTTCTGTTCCAACATCCATTGACACATTGTGTACATGTATGTGCGCGTGCATTGGCCGTAAAAACCAAGAAGAAACACTAAATGAAGTGGATTTGATGCTAGTCGGGATGGTGACATTTCAAAATTTAGATGTGTATGCCAAAAGCTATGGTTTGTAACGTATACTTTAGTCATGTGGGTGTGTAACCAATTACACGACGAAGAATATGGCCAAAACAGCCGGATGTTTCCATGTTTTTGATTAGGCTCTATCAGACATACTGGCATATCAGAAAGATAGATCAAAATATCTAATTTGCTCATCTAAAAAATTGTTGTCGGCGTTGATTAAATAGATCTGAATAGGGCATTTTAGCTCATTATAGCGACCCATTTCGCAAATTGTAATGGACCACAGACTTGCCAGTATATCATGTCAAATAATAATTGATAAAATGAATACTTTCAACAGGCAAGGTGTCTGACCTCAGAACGTTAAGGGTTAATTCTATTATTACCCTCCCTCAAGTCGTTGGACTGTCTGAATTTAGTCAATAACCGCAAATGATGGTTGCGGTAACCGCACTTGAGAGAAATTGAGACTTAAAACTCACTTTTACCAAGAAGTGCATTTTGGTCAACGCATCTCCTTTTGAACGAAACTGCCGATAGGGATTTCGTTCAGACACTGTTTGTGGTTATCTCACCTTCACCATCTTGAGCATACACTGTTAGAAATAACAGAGGATTTTACAGAAAATTCCTGCAGCAGAGTCTCAGGGTCTGGATCTGTAAAATTACAGACTTAAAGAAATGTTAACAGAGACTTGACTGGAGGCTGACCAAATTATATTTTCATACTGCTCATTATGGAAAAAAGCATCATGGCATAAAGCATCATTATGGAAAGTCCACTTGAGTCCAACCAATACAGGAAAACATAAATCATACCATTTGTAAATTTACAGAATGTTCTGGGGACTCTCCTGCTGCAGGCAATTTCTGTAAAATAAATTATGACGCAGATCTACTGAGGTCAGTAACCTTGCCTGTTGAAAGTATCCATTTTATCAATTACTATTTGACATGATATACTGGCAGACGATGCTGAAAAACTACTTTTGATTACGCGGTTCTTTATTTCATGTAGCATTTTCAAAAAATATGGATCGAAAGTGCATTTTAGTAACATGTGGCGTGAATGATAACGCAACGTTACAAAAAATGTACATGCATGATATCATATTTTACAACGCTCCTTTCAAGGCACGAAATTTCAAAAGCGCTGGGTGGAAAATGGCTGGGGTTGTGTCAGCAGATTCCAGCTGCTTCTTGTTCGCGACGGTGTTAACGGCAACAATGATAACATCAGGCCTGGCCGCTGTAGTCTCCCGGGCATTGCTCCCGAATACCGAACGCACTTAAGAATCCGAATAAGGACATGTACAGTACTTTATCGCCGTAATGACGCTGTGAATTGAGCGAGGAAGGGCGTGCGGCCCATGTTGATACGCAGGAAATTGGACTGTATATTGTCCAAATGATGTGTTGGTAATATTGGTTATCGTATTTTCGATATTGCTGCACGGTTCAGTCGCACTGTGTATGGAATATGGTGATGGGCATGAATCTACTTACGGGAGGCGCTGGTTGTTCGGTAGAGATGGATTAATTTGTGGACGAATTAACCCGAAAAGTGCATGTCCAATACCCATCCGACTGGCTCGAAAGGGTCTGTCTGACTGGCTGTACAGGGTGTATCAAAAGACGGTCCCAAACAACTCTGATGCTGTTTTAAAGCGCCACTGTATGCATTGGGTTTTATGTCTCGTGGCCGGGGCCGACGTCTTTTGCCAGCTAAGGCTTCGACATAATATCAGTCTAACCTCGTGTTACCGCTGGCTATGTATGGGTTGGACAGAACAGACACCAGTCTTATCACGTTGGTTCCCGTTTCTGCTGCCAGGGGCGGGGTAGGCTTACTGCAGCATACTTCAAGCACATAGTGGCACTTTAATATCGTTCGAATAATATGCATATAAAATATATCCTGTAGGCCTAGTATTGATTTGAAGCTTGATAAGCCTGCGTTGGTGCTTTCACGTGATTTTCATCCGATTCTGAATGGTTTCATATCGGGGGCCTACATGTAACTTCAAGTATTGTAAAAATAACTCAATAACTCAACAATTTAAAGCGAACATAATGTAGAACTATGCATTCATACAACAGGTGATCAAATACATTGTTTGGTAACTACGTCTGTACATCCAGCCCACTCTGCATTGACTAAGCTGTTGAATGGAACATCTATGCGTGCATGCTCGGGGAACTACTCTTCATTCCACATCCGATTGGTGCGAGGTTTATGGCCGATATCTCAGCAACGGATGGATCAAATTTGACATACCATACATCAATCGATTTGTCTTTTTTGCCGCTACAGCCATCATCGCGGTCATTTTCCCTAAAAACGTGACATAAAAAAGTTCTTTCACTAATCACAGTGCGTATTTACGGCCGAAATGGCGGCCATTTTGAAATGACGGGCAATGCATCGCGCATGTGTAAACTGCACTGAATTAAACATCGTGGCAAAATGAAAAGGGTTTTGAGGAAGGGATCCGTTGTGTCGGCCTTACGCAAAAAATGAAGATAGCAGAAAGATACAGACAAGAAAGACAAATCAATTGATGTATGGTATGTCAACTTTGACCCAGCCGTTGGGGAGATATCGGCCGAAACTCTCGCGCCAAATGGATGTGGAATGAAGAGTAGACAGCCCCTGAACAGTATGAGTTGCTGTCGAGTGCACTCACTGTGTACACACTGAACATAAATGAAGGCTAGGACTACCACCAGAGATCAGGATGGCATGATTTCCCGAAGGAGCGTCGGGGACGTTCCTGATTAATGCTGTAAATTGTGTTTGAATATCCAGTCGAAGATTGTTCTGACGTGGTCGTGCTCATCCAGTCTGCTATAATTCGCCTGCATTTCGTATGAAAAGTGCCGAGTAAAATCATCGTCGTACACTCTGTGTATATCAGTTCCGGTAGCAGACATACATGTAGGTGCCCACAGGTCGACATTGCGTCTTGAAGCAACTCGACGGATCCGTCGCAGATCAAAAAACCACCACGCGCAGGTCGACATTTCAGCGATTGAGAGGAACTCGGAGCAACTGGCAGTTACCTCGAACAACGCGCTCAACTAGCGGATCCGGCAGTTGCTCGGAGACGCAAGCGCGCTCAGGTCGACAAAATCGGCAACTGATCAGTCACTCCGAGTTGGTTCCATCGCCGGGAAGCTAGTTGCCGCGAGTTGCTTCAAGACGCAATGTCGACCTGTTGGCACCTTTATTTCCCCACAAGCAAATCCCTCTACGACAGATCCCTGCCAGGTACATGTACCTCAGCCGGAGAAATCATCGAAGCCAGAGGCGTTAACGTTTGGGTCGAACTGAAAAATGTCTTGATTCATGGACACCGGACGAAGATGTATACAGTGTACGACATCACTGTACGAACGACCACAGTGAAAATGTGACTTCGGTGGGTGAAGTAATGGTAATTTTATAGTTTAAGTCTGAAGATGGCTGAAAGGGTGCATTTGATATTGAGACCATTATTATAAAGGAATATATTGGACGCCAAAAAATCACATTATATTAGGTTTTTAGGTTACGTTCGTAAATCAATGGGGGTCATGTTTTCATCAACACACAAGACGGAATCTTCACAGTAAAAAAAGTGGTGTAACCCTTACACCGAAAATCGGTGTTCCCTTTCCGAGGACACTACTTTTCGGTGTTCATAACGGTGTCGACCCTCTTGAACACCGAAAACTGGTGTAGCCCGCTTTTGCCAACACCCGAAATTAGTGTCAAGGCCAATCAACGACCGAAAACCTCACACCGAAAATTGGTGTTCCGTTCCGTGGACACTACTTTTCTTTGTTTATAATGGTGTCGACCCTTTGGGTGTATTCGACTCGCTGTTCTCAACTGCACCCGAACAGGCCAAGAACAAGGAACGTGTTCTCGAGTCTCGAATAGGAAAGTACAGGTTACTATGGTTTCACTTCGGGCGTCAATACGGCGGCCTAAAACCCCCAAAGTTTTTCAAGAATACTTCCAAAATATTCAGTTTAGAATAAGGATATGTCATTCATGTCATTTCTGCTTGATCCTAAACCTCGAATAATTACACTATGATCTGACAAAAAATATTTATAAAGTTGCCGCCAGTGTCCGCCATCTTTGTTCTCNGACAAGCAAAAAAATTGGATGTGTCGACATTGATAGATCGTTCAGGAGCAACGAGCTCACGACCAAATCGGTATAACACAATCTGACGAAAGTATCACCAACAGTGTAGCTGCTGATCCGCATTACCCCACGATTAAACGGGGCAGGCGAATTCTATCTGCTTAATCAAGGTTTGATGAAAATGGATGAGTGGCTGCTGATGATATTATGATGCAGTTTATCTTGTCATCAATGTCGAGTTAAAACTGGCATGTGATTACCAATGACTTGGTGCACTCTCTGTATCCTCGTTTCCACATTATGGGTTTGTTACGTGACTCCTGGAAAACATCTTTGTGCAAATCAGAGCGGTTAGTAGTCCAGAGGTAGCTCACGATGATAACAGGCTGTGAGTTATGGCATTGGAATGCAAAAGATATTGGTCAATGCACTAAAAAGCCGAATTGTTTGTAGTGCATGCAGCGGAAGGAACCGACAGGTTGCAAAGATCAGTTTGACGTGGACATTCTTAAAGGTACAGGCATAAAGGAATCAAACATAAAAGTTCAACTTACAATTTTAACATTTTATAAATGTGGACAGGATCACTTTAAACGTCAACAGATTTTCATTCTGACTCTTTCATGTGACAGGCAAGATCCTTCAGCTTGTTTGGAAATTCTGATGAATTCCGACTAGTTGATCTTATGATACAACAGGACTTAATTAATGAGAACCCAACGAACGATGATGTGGCAGGGTCATTTGTCTACGTTTGAATAGGCTTTCCTACTTGGAATACTAATGGTGCTGAAAACAGCTGTTATCCCAGATAATGGAATTCAAGGCATAAGGTTGACACATACCCCACCACCACACGAAAATGCTAAAGCTCCTGCCTATTGCGTAAAGCCAAAATTCAGGCAGTGAGAGACATCTGGTGGCCACACACGAAGTGTATCCCCCAGTTACTCCATCGTTCGCACTTTTAAACCTTTATGTTTGATTCCTTTATGGTACAGGATAACACAATTCTACAGTAAATGAATGTAATAATGTAATCTCCTATTATTGATTTCGAATGCGGTTCTGTTGAACCAGCAGTTGATATGTCCTCAGCAAACAGTGGACTCTTTTTTTTCGCTGGTTTTGATGTCGTCAAAATGTAAGCATTACAACTGATAGTGAAGACTGTATCAACCGTCGTCTGAATGAAACCTTTATCAACCCATGCATGTTGGCGGTTAGTGATAAAACCCGAAATGAAACGAAACGAAATGAAATCCTCGAAATGGGACTCGCAAGGAATTTAAGCATTAACGTAGGCCTAATTAAGTGTCATTATGTTGCAGATGTATGCTTCCACCTTCAGATTGACGTTTTTTCGACATAGCCTACCACACAAAATCAAATTGAATTATTATTTTAAAATCAATCAGAATCATCATGTACGAAATTCCCTTCGGTGCTCCTCAAGATACCGCCAGTTTTTGTTCTGCGTTTTCTTCACTCATTAATTCGGTTGGTGCATAAAGCAAGCGTCAATGTCGGAGCAGGTTCTACGTTAACCACTTACATGTAAATATCGGTAGTATTACAATAAGACAATAAAACGAAAATAGATTGATGCAAATCACGTCCATTTCGATGATTTCATTTCATTTCGTTTCGTTTCGTTCCGGGTTTTATCGCTAACTCATGTTGGCGGAAGGCTCCATAAAGTAGCGGTTGTACCGCCGTCACCTGTGGTGGGCACTGGTAGATGTGGTGTTTCCTTGAAAGGAAAAAAAATCCAAAACTCCATCACGTTGGTGTGTGTCCTGTTATTAGCTATGCTACTAATCCTCAATCATGTATAGAGTTGTCCCAACGGAACCAACGGCTACCTTCACAAGTGATTAATCAGCCGCCTCCCGAGTGGTAAATTGAGACTAATGCCTGGTTAGTGTTTTATCTATATCCCACACTTGAATCTATGAATATGAAGATGTGTGTTCTGCTGTGTTTGCCTGTGGAGTAATGACGGGGAGACTTCCATGTGTTCCGGGTTGGACATAATCTCCCTCCGCAGTTTCAAACCACTACCCACTACTACGTTACCCGCGCTCTGAAACTGCTACAGTTGATGCCAGCCTCACCGTATGACCAATAGACGGCGTTAGCTGTCGATTCGGGGAATCCCCGCTGGGCATCTTCTGCCGTGCGACTTGCTGGGTAAACGCAGGTGTAACGTAATTCAGTGCTCCCCATAAATCAGTGCCCTACCCTATTGTGTTGGACGGAATAAGCCGCACGAGGAGAGAAACCGATATTCAGGATACAATAGAACCTTTTGTAACCCGGGCACTGGTTTATAGGTACTTTACATTCATTTACACTACACCTGGACCAAATTTGTGATTCTTGGCCAGCTTAAATAAAACAACTGGATTATAACCTGCAAAACGCCCAAAACGTGAGTGCACACTCACAGGTGCGTGATAACATCGATCAAATTTGCAAACGGCGTTAATCTCGTTGACTTTCCAATTGGAAGAAGTACATGTATGAATATACAGTGTACATTTTGTACACGTATTATAGCCAATCAGAAAGTGTGTTACGGCGGCGTCGGTTAAACCTGTGGGGGATGGCTTGTGATTGGATCCCTCGTCAAACAGCGCCGTCTATTGATAACCTTCAGTTTTGGCGCCAATCATGCCAGTGTTTAGTGGATCTATGGCGAACTAAACACTGGGGACGAGTGTAGGTTGGACACAGCAGAGATAAACGACAATGAGGAAATGACTCTTCCCCCGTCTCCGATCTCTATTGCCCGATCTTCGAAAGGAATCTAAGGAAAGTGTGGTTAAATCAGCATAATATCTCATTATTCTAAGTAAGCTGGTTGCTTTTCCTTTAGTCTTTCATTAATTTCCTCTAAGCAGCTCCACGCATAAATCAAGACATAACCGCGTACATTTTCTCAACGACTGCTACATGTATATGTATAAACAGATCACAGTTATACGCCAACGACAAGTTAAGTACCGGTTAACATGCCAAACACGCAAACAAGCGGTTAATGGCTTGGGATGGGATGGCAATGGTTAGTACACAAAGCATGACAGATGCCGTGTTGTATTCTCAACTGTTCCTTCGGCTGATAAACGTCAACTTGAGTATGGGAGTTGTAACAGGAGGATTAGACGATGAAATAGGCAGGAGTCAAGATGGGATGTTTCCCTCATGACTAACGGGATAGTTGCACCACGTGAATTACACGACAATCCATCTGACCTCGTAACTGGACGATAAACACGATAGCAAGACAAAAATGGTGAAAAAATAGGCAAAGCCTTGTAGGCTCTTGGAGGAATTATACTTGACAAGGTATAGGTCTTCAAGTTATCCGCCATGAGAACGACGGATTACGTATGAGAAGGATAAAATGCACTTACGTCAGTAATCCGCGGCGGATTTGCGCGAACCTTGGAGGAATTATACAATCCCTCCATAATTATACAATTATATAATTCCTCCAAGCGCGAACTCAGTGGGTCATATGAATAAAGACCAGTAAATGCTTTTACTTGAATTCTGCAATAAAAATGCACGAGGCAATGCTGTACACATCTGAAGTACATGTAAAAGCATTTGCTAGTCTTATGACCCAATATTACCGAAGAGTGAAAGGGAGTCATCTCTTTGGCGAGTCAAAAGAAAACACAATGGGCCGAATTCACAAAGGGTGTTTAAAGGGCCATATTCATAAAGGGTGTTTAGCCTAATCAGCGTACAACTTCTGCATTACACAGGTTAAAGGCCTAGAAAACTATTGTTCTGCCTTCTGTATGCTGCCTGATCTCTGGCATTTTACCCACAAGATAATCACACGCGTCTAACTTTCATGCGTCTGAGTGTGGAGGACAAAAGAAAGTGTTGGAGAAATTCTAGACAAGCCTGCTTGATCGTTTAACTTTTCCTTTGTCCTCTCGGACTTAAACGCAGGAATGTTGTACGCGTGTGATTATCCTGTGGGTAAATGCCTCTGGTGAAGCACCATACAGACATCAGACAATAGTTTTCTAGGCCTATAACATGTGTAATGCAGAACTTGTACGCTGATTAGCCTAAACACCCTTTATGAATACGGCCCTAAGACTTACACGTGTAACTTCGTCAAATGCTTGGTGGAAGTGCGTGCATTTATTTAGTGAAGTTAAACGCGTCTAAGTCGTAAACACCCTTTATGAATATGGCCCAATGTGTGCAAGCCACACAGCAAAACCACTCTTCTGCAAAATGTGGAGGGGATGGAGAATGAACAGTTGCTAGCGGTGTTCCAGTATTCCAGACACTTTCTACTTGACTGTACCACACACAGCTTCTGAAGAGAACATGGTGATGTCTGTTGATAAGAGTTACACCGATAGAGACTGGGACGGTCGATAACACGAGAACTGTTTTAGATGTGCAAACGGAAGGAGCTCGACAAAGAAACCAAGCAAGATAGGCAATCCAAAGGATTTATGGACTCCTTTTTATTGCAATGCTTGGGAGTTGAGTATTAGGCAAAACTGCCGCCGTGGTAAATGATTGGGACGCTCTGTTTTACGTATGGTATGCCGTCCACCAGTACTCTGTTAAAAAACAGATTTTACAGGAAAGTGCCTGAACCAGAGTCCCCGGAACGATTCTGTAAAATTTACTGGTGATATTTGCCATAGATTTGCGGAGCCTTACGACAGACACGAAGGCCCGTATTTTAGAACTCAACGTAAAGGAAGTCCTCAAGGCTATTGTTCTCCTGTTGAGAACAATAGTCTTGAGGAACTCCTTTTCGTTGAGGAGCATTCGGGTCTTAGAGTGGATACAATTGCTTGTGCATCCATTCTAGTGTCGTTGGAGGAATAAAATTGCCAAATTGACTTCAGTATCGCCTATGAAAGAGCAGCAGAATAGTTCTGGGGACTCTGTTGCAGGCACTTTTCTGTAAAATCTACAGTATTTTTAACAGTGCCTATAGCAAAACCAAAATTTCGCTTCTATTATCCGAACTATTGTGATTTACAGGTGCTGAGGTGATGACCAACGTCGTACGTGCCTTGAAGAAGCTGCATTTCGTCGGCCGTAAATTGTGGATTCAAATCCTGGAGTACCTGCAGGCCCAGGGCGGATGATGACTTACAGGTTGTCAGCCAATGAGTATACAGGTGTTGTAGGAGTATGATGCCTGATGTTGATCAATTGCAACTGACCCAACATAAATGAGTCAGAATACATGTACATGTACTTCTAATCCATGCTGCTGATGTGGATGGACAAAAAAGGTGGAAGCGAATGCGATGAAACACAAAGGTTGCTTGGTTTTCACCAGATACGTTGTTCTGGATATCAGCTGAAGAGGGCCGTAACAAAACCAACATCTTACCGGCAACGTCCTCGTAAAACCCTAGGGTGTAAAAAGCGAATCGATTTTCTCTACCATACCCCTTCTCCTGTATTCATAAGACGTGAGTCTACATTGCTGATTCCACTCTGGTATGATATAAGGAGGCCATGCACCTCTTACGGTCCCACTGCTGTATCGTGGTTTGCATCAACACTTTAATATAGGAGGATGAAGATACGGGTCGATCAATAGCACGGTGTTGTAACATTCGGCTACATGCAGATGCACCTTCGTTAGTTAGAAATTCTACAGGGCTCGTCCCGCTTGGAACCGTCTCAGATCGCAGTAAGGATGATGAATATCAAAATTTAGGTTTTGCTGTCAAAGAACTTGGCCAGAGCCTACAAAAAAATTGCAGATGCATCTTTTGTTAGTTAGAAATTGTACAGGGATCCGTCGCCCCGCTTGGAACCGTCACAGATCGCAGTAAGGATGATGAATATCAAAATTTAGGTTTTGTTGTCAAAGAACTTGGCCAGAGACTAAAACAAAATTTGAATATTTGTCGCAACAGGAGTTATGCGATTTACCCCTCAGAAAGATACGGGAGAATCCAACTTACCTCGACGGGAGTCCATATCATATAGAAAAAAAATTAAGCTCTAATAATACCGTAATATAGAGGGTAGCATAATGGTAAATGGAACAGCTTGTATTATACCTAAGCTGTAATCTACCATTATGCTAATATATTACGATATTTTTAGAACTTACAAAATTTTTATGACCTGGACTCGCGTCGAGGTAAGTTGGATTCCGCTCCCGTACGTACATTGTAAGTGCAGATATGGCAAATGTATCCCTAGACCTGCGACACATCGCACGACTTAGCAATACGGTCCACATCATAGACTGACGAGATGAGTGGGAAGTGGTATCAAATTGCAACCCTGTGATTATCCCCGTATTCAGGCACCAGATTCAGTAGAATTGTAGAATTGCAGAGTGGAGTTTAGTGGAGACCATCCCTTCATGGTGGAAATGAGATCACAGCTTAC
Organism: Notospermus geniculatus; assembly: GCA_002633025.1. Lineage (NCBI taxonomy): Eukaryota > Metazoa > Nemertea > Pilidiophora > Heteronemertea > Lineidae > Notospermus > Notospermus geniculatus. Next base: position 470,227 of record NMRB01000198.1, read on the forward strand.
ACCGCGGAATGCCTAAAAGTGTTCGACTTTTCCGCTGATCAGGATACCCATTTCTAAAGTCACCTTTGTGGCACTCAATCTCCACTGATTCCGACAGCTGCAGATAAAAGTGTTATGAAAGGAATCAGGAAAAGAGAAGCCAACTAATGTTTATTGAATTTGAAGCAAATGTTTTTTTCCAGAATGTGACGTCTGCGATCCAATTCATTCAGGAAGTCGCTACATGAATACAGTAAAATCACCTTTTATTGGTGGTGCTCAGAATTCCTGTAGGCCCTGGTTTTGAAGGTATTTGAGGGCCAGAATGGGGGAGATTATGTGGTTAACTTTGATTAAATTGTGTGATCAGTGAAGCAAACACAAAACGGCTATGAGAGACCTGTGTTGATTTCAAGATCAGCATTTTTCTTTGGTGCTCTTATTATGCCTAGTATTCTTGTTTGTCACAGTGTGTGCACTGTGATCACATTTCTGTACCAACCACACTCCACGAACTTTCTTCACAGTTCAGCAGTTCCTAGAAGTACCTTTGCTGACACATAATCGGCTATTACCCACCCCCATTCTGGCCCTCAAATACCTTCAGAACCAGGGCCTAAAGAAACTCTGTGCACCACCAATAAAAGGTGATTTTACTGTATTTTTTTTGCGTCTACAGCGCTTCGCTTCGGTGTACTACGCTTCAACGTTGGTATATATATAATTATATTCTCGGACCTTGAACACATCCACGGCTTCCTTCGAAATAACATCACTTATTTGATAGCCAGTAACTCGTATTCGCTGAAGTAGGAATGTCGAGTGGTCGTGTTAATACGAATATACGTCTATCGACTCTAAAGAGCCGGCGTATCCGACGTGATGTGTACACCTACAACCCTACAATGACACATCAAGCGACTACCGTGTTACTTAGAGACCCCATTTTCCGATTGCCTCAACACACGCAAAAGAAAACGCTGATCATTGTGATATCATGACAGTGGCTGACATGCCGTCAAAAAAACACAGTTGTCTCCGACGTAGGAAGGAGACAAGGCCACCCTATCGGGTGTGAGAATACGTGTTGTGACACATTTTTTGCACTTCGACACAAGGATCTTATAGGACGGAGGGTTAGGCAATGACTCGAGCTTTGCCATTGCCACGTGCTCCAACATCTGCCTATATCAGCAAGGTTTCGCAAATCTGACGAAACACGAAGTACGAAATACGAAATTGGACTTCATTTCCATGACGTAATGTATTTCAGAAGATGGTTGGTACCACAAACATGACAAATATCCCTGCTGCTGCCAGTGCGTCTTTTAGCATATCATGTAAGACCGAGAGAGTTATGGTGCATCTTGAATTTTTAAAATTCCACTTCGTAATGAAAACGAAAGATAAATTTCAATGTGTAATATACACCGTAACTCTATCGGTCTAATGTCATACGCTAAACGAGGCTCTTGCAGCAGGCGATATTTGTGGTACCAACCATGTCCTGGAATACATTACGTCATGGAAATGAAGTCCAATTTCGTATTTCGTACTTCGTCTTTCGGCAGATTTGCGAAACCTCACTATTATCTACAAGGAGCGTGCATCACGAAATCCCAGCTTTTTCCTATTACAGCATGCGCAGCTGGCTTTTATCTGCACTATCCCCATTTCGCCCCTCGGACTTCGCCTCCCTTTCCCGACTCGTCTCGCTATAAAGTACACGGTTAACAATACAGTGATATGCTGGCTTCTTCAAAATGTACCAAATCGGTTCCACGCAGTGAATGTAATGTTACCGTGGCATGCAACCAGAAAAACTACTTTATATCATTTTTGTAACCTGGGATCTGGTGCATTGTCTGTGTAGGCTACACAGTGTAGAGAACGTCAAGGTAATTCGGTTGATGTTTTTCACAAGGCTAAGGGCGGCTTCCGCTCGAAAGCATTGTTTTTTCCGCGGCGTTGGCCACGGCGCGGAAAAAAAACAATGCTTTCGAGCGTTTCCGCGCACGGAAACGCTCCAATGGAAAGCCGCCCTTAGGCTTCCGTTACATAGAAGTATACGGTATACGAAAAAGCCGGTTAACAAAGGCATTCCGAGGATTCACCTCCGTGAAGCCTTTGTTAACCGGCGTTTTCGTATACCGTATACTTACAGGAAGCCTTACGGTCGTGGTATACGGTACAGGATGAGCGTAAAACGCTATGTCCCCCGAGTTTCCTTTGTTAAGCGTGCCAAGTGTCATTACAATCGTATTACCACATATAGACGTTGTTGCTTTCTTGTACCCAAAGGACGTTAACTGTTCCTATATATACATTGTGTTTAGACATCAAACTTGCGTTATGATAAAATTCTCAATAATCTAATCACTANTTTTCATGCGTTCTCGTGCGTTCTCATGCGTTTTCATGCGTTCTTAAACGCAGCGTTTGCGTCAATAGACGCACTCTTCTGCGTTTTCGAAAAAGTTTTGGACATGTTGAAAACCAATGCGTTCACCCAGAGGTCTGCGTTTACAAACGCAGAGTTGGTGCACGCAGTGCGTCAACCCTGCGCTTACCATGGGCTCATTTCGGCGTTTCATAAACGCCCCTAGGCGCACGGCCTAAACGCCGGATAAAACGCTCGTGTGAGACGGGCTTTAGGTCCGAGTTTCAGTCTCTAAAATCCGCAGCAAGCCGCTGGGTGGGGAAAATCGTACGGGGCCCGGTGCATTTGTGACCTAGGCTTAACTTGCAACAACCACGTCATTCAAGAGACAGTGGCGCTTATGTTATTTGAATGCATCGATCACTAATGTGCATAGATTTGGCTTCCCTAATAGTGTGTTAGGTAGTTTTTACATGCAATAAAAGTTTGATTTGAATTAATTGAAAGTGGGTGGTTCGAAAAAATTGACATTTGTTCATAACTTCTGGTTATAAGGTGTCATTACGAGTGGGTATCAACTTTAGAACATGGTACATAATGTATTATAAATTTACTAGCAAGAACTCGTGGCAATCGGCGATTCTGAGTTTGGCCGAGGTGGAATGCACGGCACGGCTGGAATTGGTGCAACACGGTGTGCGGTAGGGAGAAGTTAGAAAGCAATCGAACAACACCGTTAAAAAAGTAAAATTGTCACCAGAACAAGGTCCTTTTCACAAATTAAACCACCCGTTGCATCAGGATATGGTATCCTCTAAATTATTATTTCTAATAATGCTGGAAGTCGGCTCAGTAAAGTAATATTACTTTACTGAGCCGACTTCCAGCATTATTACGGAGGTTTCGAAATCAAACGATAAACGTAAACTTTACGACAACGTTATTTTTCATACTACACATTAACCAGATTTTATATTGCATTTTCGGTACAAAAATAAGGTTGTCGTTAACGTTTTCGTTTATCGTTTTATTTCGAAACCTCCCTTTTATATAGATGTTGACGTTCTTTCGACTACGGTATATCATGAATTCAATTCTTGTAAAATTTGCACAATCGAATTCAACAAGCAACGCATGTAATGCGTTCATCAAGACAACATATTTTGCAGGACACTTCGACAGATTTTCGCAGAACTACTCAGTTCCTGGCGTTTCTCTTGATCAGCAGTCTGCGTTTGGCAGTCTCTTTCCGATGAATCTCAACCAAGGGAGTAAGAAATAAAAGTGAAAAATAACAATAGGGAAATTTTGGAATTTTGCGCGAATTTTTCAATTTCTCAAATTGGGAGAAATTTTTTCCCATTTTGAGAAATGTTCTTAAAATGACATGACATTGTGTCTGATTTTTCGGGCGATATTTCTCAAAATGGGAAAAACTTTTCTCCCAATTTGAGAAATTGAAAAATTCGCGCAAAAATCCAAAATTTCCCACTTCTTATTTTCCACTTTTATTTCTTACTCCCTTCACCCGTCCTTCATCGACCAAGTTCCGCCTTTCCTCAGGTCAAATAACACCTTGTGCACGAAGCGTGTTCGTCAGGCTTCCGGTCAACATTATTTGCGCAGCTTTAATAAAAGCATCGTGTTGAAAGTGCTAAATTACACTTGGAAGGAAGCACCTCACCAATCCCAACCAGAGCGAGCCAGGTTGCTATAGAAACGTGGATATTTTGGAACTTTACGCCTCCGGAGTAAAATAGTTTCCAGCACCGCCAGCACAGTGACATCGAAAGACAGGCACTAGCCGATACAAGGCAGTGAAGTATGTTTTCGTTATAATGGTAAGGATAGTTACTTTAAAGGACTGTATACACCATCAACATTTTCAAACATTTCTGCGACAAAACATTTTGAAAACTGTTTTGGAAATGTTGCGGTTTGTTTCGGGGTTGGTGTACACTCTACAACATTATCAAAACATGTTTTCAAATTGTTTTGCAAAAGTTGCAGGTCCAGTCCTCACTGTGCAACAAATCGAAAACAACAATGTTTCGGGAATGTTGCACCTGATGTTTTTGAAATGTTTTGGAAATGTTGATGGTGTAGACAGGCCTTTAGAGTGCGACAACGGAAAACCTCGTGAGATATCATGAGAACTCTTCTTTGCACGGTTGCATATGTAGACCCATGTGATCATGCGCACAACCATGCGCATCATTTCATCCGATCTTCTTAGAACTTAATGACACAACGAAATTGGAATTCGATTTCGAATTACCTGCGCAGGACAAGCAAAAAAATTGGATGTGTCGACATTGATAGATCGTTCAGGGGCAACGAGCTCACGACCAAATCGGTATAACACAATCTCACGAAAGTATCACCAACCGTGTAGCTGCTGATCCGCATTACCCCACGATTAAACGGGGCAGGCGAATTCTATCTGCTTAATCAAGGTTTGATGAAAATGGATGTGAGTGGCTGCTGATGATATTATGATGCAGTTTATCTTGTCATCAATGTCGAGTTAAAACTGGCATGTGATTACCAATGACTTGGTGCACTCTGTATCCTCGTTTCCACATTATGGGTTTGTTACGTGACTCCTGGAAAACGTCTTTGTGCAAATCAGAGTGGTTAGTAGTCTAGAGGTAGCTCACGATGATAACAGGCTGTGAGTTATGGCAATGGAATGCAAAACAAAAGATATTGGTCAATGCACTAAAAAGCCGAATTGTTTGTAGTGCATGCAGCGGAAGGAACCGACAGGTTGCAAAGATCAGTTTGACGTGGACATTCTTAAAGGTACAGGCATAAAGGAATCAAACATAAAGGTTCAACTTACAATTTTAGATTTTATAAATGTGGACAGTATCACTTTAAACGTCAACAGATTTTCATTCTGACTCTTTCATGTGACAGGCAAGATCCTTCAGCTTGTTTGGAAATTCTGATGAATTCCGACTAGTTGATCTTATGATACAACAGGACTTAATTAATGAGAACCCAACGAACGATGATGTGGCAGGGTCATTTGTCTACATTTGAATAGGCTTTCCTACTTGGAATACTAATGGTGCTGAAAACAGCTGTTATCCCAGATAATGGAATTCAAGGCATCAGGTTGACACATACCCCACCACCACACGAAAATGGTAAAGCTCCTGCCTATTGCGTAAAGCCAAAATTCAGGCAGTGAGAGACATCTGGTGGCCACACACGAAGTGTATCCCCCAGTTTGTCCATCGTTCGCACTTTTAAACCTTTATGTTTGATTCCTTTATGGTACAGGATAACACAATTCTACAGTAAATGAATGTAATAATGTAATCTCCTATATTGATTTCGAATGCGGTTCTGTTGAACCAGCAGTTGATATGTCCTCAGTAAATTGTGGATTCTTTTTTCTCTTTTTTTTGATGTCGTCAAAATGTAAGCATTACAACTGATAGTGAAGACTGTATCAACCGTCGTCTGAATGAAACCTTTATCAACCCATAGGTGGGAGGGTCCATCTGGAAGCAGTTGTGAGGGAGCCTCTGCCGTCACCAATGGTGAGCACTGGTAAATACGGTGTTTCCTTGAAAGGAAAAAAATCCAAAACTCCATCACGTTGGTGTGTGTCCTGTTATTAGCTATGCTACTAATCCTCAATCATGTATAGAGTTGTCCCAACGGAACCAACGGCTACCTTCACAAGTGATTAATCAGCCGCCTCCCGAGTGGTAAATTGAGACTAATGCCTGGTTAGTGTTTTATCTGTATCCCACACTTGAATCTATGAATATGAAGATGTGTGTTCTGCTGTGTTTGCCTGTGGAGTAATGACGGGGAGACTTCCATGTGTTCCGGGTTGGACATAATCTCCCTCCGCAGTTTCAAACCACTACTCACTACGTTACCCGCGCACTAAAACTGCTACAGTTGATGCCAGCCTCACCGTATGACCACTAGACGGCGTTAGCTGTCGATTCGGGGAATCCCCGCTGGGCATCTTCTGCCGTGCGACTTGCTGGGTAAACGCCGGGACCAAATTTGTGATTCTTGGCCAGCTTAAATAAAACAACTGGATTATAACCTTCAAAATGTCGGAAACGTGAGTGCACACTAACAGGTGCGTGATAACATCGATCAAATTGCAAACGGCGTTAATCTCGTTGACTTTCCAATCGGAAGAAGTATGAATACACAGTGTACATTTTGTACACGTATTATAGCCAATCAGAAAGTGTGTTACGGCGGCGTCAGTTAAACCTGTGGGGAGATGGCTTGTGATTGGATCCCTCGTCAAACAGCGCCGTCTATTGATATCATTCAGTTTTGGCGCCAATCATGCCAGTGTTTAGTGGATCTATGGCCAACTAAACACTGGGGACGAGTGTAGGTTGGACACAGCAGAGATAAACGACAATGAGGAAATGACTCTTCCACCGTCTCCGATCTCTATTGCCCGATCTTCGAAAGGAATCTAAGAGACGTGTGGTTAAATCAGCATAATATCTCATTATTCTAAGTAAGCAGGTTCCTTATAGTCTTTCATTAATTTCCTCTAAGCAGCTCCACGCATAAATCAAGACATAACTGCGAACATTTTCTAGGCGACTGCTACATGTATATGTATAAACAGATCACAGTTATACGCCAACGACAAGTTAAGTACCGGTTAACATGCCAAACACGCAAACAAGCGGTTAATGGCTTGGGATGGGATGGCAATGGTTAGTACACAAAGCATGGCAGATGCCGTGTTGTATTCTCAACTGTTCCTTCGGCTGATAAACGTCAACTTGAGTATGGGAGTTGTAACAGGAGGATTAGACGATGAAATAGGCAGGACTAGTCAACACTGGGTGTTTCCCTCATGACTAACGGGATAGTTGCGCCAATGTGAATTACACATCGATCCATCTGACCTCGTAACTGGACGATAAACACGATAGCAAGAAATAAATGGTGAAAAAATAGGCAAAGCCTTGTAGGCTCTTGGAGGAATTATACTTGACAAGGTATAGGTCTTCAAGTTATCCGCCATGAGAACGACGGATTACGTATGAGAAGGATAAAATGCACACCGCATGCATGGGTTATTGCCTTACGTCAGTAATCCGCGGCGGATTTGCGCGAACCTTGGAGGAATTATACAATCCCTCCATAATTATACAATTATATAATTCCTCCAAGCGCGAACTCAGTGGGTCATATGAATAAAGACTAGTAAATGCTTTTACTTGAATTCTGCAATAAAAATGCACGAGGCAATGATGTACAAATCTGAAGTAAAAGCATTTGCTAGTCTTATGACCCAATATTACCGAAGAGTGAAAGGGAGTCATCTCTTTGCCGAGTCAAAACGCGTCTAAAACCTAGCGTCCACTAGGGCGCGGACAAGACGCGGAACGCAAATTTAGCAATTCCGCATTCATTCCGCAACCTCTCCGCATATTCTTGAAAGATTCCGTTCACTGTCTTTATCATTCCTAAGCAGTTCCCGGCATTTCCGCACGTTCGGGAGAGGGCGAAATTTCCGCATCCAAATTTTGATCGAGACCAAAATTTCGACGCGGAAATGAACTTCCCGACACCTTCGGCAACTTGTCTGCATTGTCGTGCGGACATCGTCAGGACATCCCGCCTTTCTGTAACACTTCTGCAAACGCTCCTGAAAGCTTCCGCGGTGCGGGCAGCTTCGCGAAGGCAAGCAGAAGCCACGCGGACTGTTTCAGGAAAGCGCGGAGCCGATGCAGATCAAAATAAGCGAGTGCGCGAAGCCGTCAAGACATTTGCGGACAAGACACGGAAAGGTCAACAGGTTGCGGCGTGGAGGAGCTTATGGCCGGTGTAACGCTTTTCAGTGTGGCCGTTTTTACTAACTCCATGACGGCTAGCAGACAAATGAGAAAAATCCAAATTCGGCGCAGAATTTATAACCTTGAATTATTTCCTCATATTGTCCGCATATCTACCCGATTGTCCTAGTCCATGAGTTTACTACTCCTGGTGTGATCCTAGATGTGTCCGCGCTGTCCTGCTACGATCAGCAGCATTTCGCGCCCTTCACGATTGATTCCTGGGACACTCCCAGGTATGTCTGCAGAGATTCGTAGTAATGTCCCAGGAAACGATGATTCGCACACTTTTTTTCGCGACTGACGCGGAAAGGATGCCGAAATGGCATAATTTGCTTCCGCAACCCTTCCTAATCTTGTCGGCGCTCTAGTGGACGCCACCCATAAGGGCCGTATGCACAGAGCTTCCTCAAGTGTAAGGTCGACCTTAATCTTTTGTATTCTGCCCTGCAAACAATGGGCCGAATTCATAAAAACTAGCATTTGCTTTTCCTGGGCTTTTTCTAGACGAGCTATTTATAAAATTTTGCTTTTGCTTCATAGAACAAGCAACTCCCTATAAGAATTAGCAGAAGCTTTGTCTTGCGAGCATCAGCTTCGTCAGATAGAAAATCTTGCTTGGCTTTATAAGAAAAGGTAGGTTAAGCAATTGATTATGAATACGTTTGTGAGCAAATTCTTTGGCTTGTGCTTCTCCTTGACAAGCAAAAGCTTGGCCTTGGGGCTTTGGCTTGTAAGCTTTTGCTATGTTTTATAAATTCGGCCCATTAGCTAAAGGTCGACCTCACACTCAAGGAAGCTCTGTGCATACGGGGGTAAGTCTTACACACCCTTTATGAATATGGCCCAATGTGTGTAAGCCACACAGCAAAACCACTCTTCCGCAAAATGTGGAGGGGATGGAGAATGAACAGTTGCTAGCGGTGTTCCAGTATTCCAGACACTTTCTACTTGACTGTACCACACACAGCTTCTGAAGAGAACATGGTGATGTCTGTTGATAAGAGTTACACCGATAGAGACTGGGACGGTCGATAACACGAGAACTGTTTTAGATGTGCAAACGGAAGGAGCTCGACAAAGAAACCAAGCAAGATAGGCAATCCAAAGGATTTATGGACTCCTTTTTATTGCAATGCTTGGGAGTTGAGTATTAGGCAAAACTGCCGCCGTGGTAAATGATTGGGACGCTCTGTTTTACGTATGGTATGCCGTCCACCAGTACTCTGTTAAAAAACAGATTTTACAGGAAAGTGCCTGAACCAGAGTCCCCGGAACGATTCTGTAAAATTTACTGGTGATATTTACCATAGATTTGCGGAGCCTTACGACAGACACGAAGGCCCGTATTTTAGAATTCAACGTAAATGAGGTCCTCAAGGCTATTGTTCTCCTGTTGAGAACAATAGTCTTGAGGAACTCCTTTTCGTTGAGGAGCATTCTAAAATACGGGCCTTAGAGTGGATACAATTGCTTGTGCATCCATTCTAGTGTCGTTGGAGGAATAAAATTGCCAAATTGACTTCAGTATCGCCTATGAAAGTGCAGCAGAATAGTTCTGGGGACTCTGTTGCAGGCACTTTTCTGTAAAATCTACAGTATTTTTAACAGTGCCTATATAGCAAAACCAAAATTTCGCTTCTATTATCCGAACTATTGTGATTTACAGGTGCTGAGGTGTCGTACGTGCCTTGAAGAAGCTGCATTTCGTCGGCCGTAAATTGTAGATTCAAATCCTGGAGTACCTGCAGGCCCAGGGCGGATGATGACTTACAGGTTGTCAGCCAATGAGTATACAGGTGTTGTAGGAGTATGATGCCTGATGTTGATCAATTGCAACTGACCCAACATAAATGAGTCAGATTACATGTACATGTACTTCTAATCCATGCTGCTGATGTGGATGGACAAAAAAGGTGGAAGCGAATGCGATGAAACACAAAGGTTGCTTGGTTTTCACCAGATACGTTGTTCTGGATATCAGCTGAAGAGGGCCGTAACAAAACCAACATCTTACCGGCAACGTCCTCGTAAAACCCTAGGGTGTAAAAAGCGAATCGATTTTCTCTACCATACCCCTTCTCCTGTATTCATAAGACGTGAGTCTACATTGCTGATTCCACTCTGGTATGATATAAGGAGGCCATGCACCTCTTACGGTCCCACTGCTGTATCGTGGTTTGCATCAACACTTTAATATAGGAGGATGAAGATACGGGTCGATCAATAGCACGGTGTTGTAACATTCGGCTACATGCAGATGCACCTTCGTTAGTTAGAAATTCTACAGGGCTCGTCCCGCTTGGAACCGTCTCAGATCGCAGTAAGGATGATGAATATCAAAATTTAGGTTTTGCTGTCAAAGAACTTGGCCAGAGCCTACAAAAAAATTGCAGATGCATCTTGTTAGTTAGAAATTGTACAGGGATCCGTCGCCCCGCTTGGAACCGTCACAGATCGCAGTAAGGATGATGAATATCAAAATTTAGGTTTTGCTGTCAAAGAACTTGGCCAGAGACTAAAACAAAATTTGAATATTTGTCGCAACGGGAGTTATGCGATTTACCCCTTAGAAAGATACATGTACGTACACTCTTAGCCAAAAAGGTTCTTTAGGGATTCTTTGTGCCACACCAGAGGAACCCCAACCTTCTGTAAAGAACCCGAGAGGGTTCCATATAGAACCTTTCTGTCGCCAAAGAACCCATAAAGGTTCCAGATAGAACCTTTTTCTGAAGCGGGTGATCCACTGTTGCGATTTTGGCTTGAGACGGGGTTGCGTTCCCTTGCGATTACCATATAAGGACTTCCGATTGCCATATAAGGTAACCGCAAGGGAACGCAACCCCGTCTCAAGCCAAAATCGCAACAGTGGATCACCCGCTTGAGGGAAAGGTTCTATCTGGAACCTCTAGGGGTTATTAAACAACCCGAGGGTTCTTAAATCAGAGGGTTCTCCTGGTGTGGCACCAAAGAACCTTTTCGGCTAAGAGTGTAAGTGCAGATATGTATCCCTATAGACCTGCGACACATCGCACGACTTAGCAGTACGGTCCACATCATAGGACTGACGAGATGAGTGGGAAGTGGTATCAAATTGCAACCCTGTGATTATCCCCGTATTCAGGCACCAGATTCAGTAGAATTGTAGAATTGCAGAGTGGAGTTTAGTGGAGACCATCCCTTCATGGTGGAAATGAGATCACAGCTTACACCGGAATGCCTAAAAGTGTTCGACTTTTCCGCTGATCAGGATACCCATTTCTAAAGTCACCTTTGTGGCACTCAATCTCCACTGATGAGTGGCAAAAAACCAAAGGATTCCGACAGCTGCAGATAAAAGTGTTATGAAAGGAATCAGGAAAAGAGAAGCCACCTAATGTTTATTGAATTTGAAGCAATTTTTTTCCAGAATATGACGTCTGCGATCCAATTCATTCAGGAAGTCGATGTATATTTTTTGTGTCTACAGCGCTTCGCTTCGGTGTACCACGCTTCAACGTTGGTATACATGTATATAATTATATTCTCGGACCTTGAACACATCCACGGCTTCCTTCGAAATAACATCACTTATTTGATAGCCAGTAACTCGTATTCGCTGAAGTAGGAATGTCGAGTGGTCGTGTTAATACGAATATACGTCTATCGACTCTAACATGTCTAAAGAGCCGGCGTATCCGACGTGATGTGTACACCTACAACCCTACAATGACACATCAAGCGCTTACCGTGTTACTTAGAGACCCCATTTTCCGATTGCCTCAACACAAGCAAAAGAAAACGCTGATCATTGTGATACCATGACAGTGGCTGACATGCCTTCAAAAAACACAGAAGTCTCCGACATAGGAAGGAGACAAGGCCACCCTATGTGTGAGAGTAGCCTACGTGTCGTGACACATTTTTTGCACTTCGACAAAAGGATCTTATAGGACAGAGGGTTAGGCAATGACTCGAGCTTTGCCATTGCCACGTGCTCCAACATCTGCCTATATCAGCAAGGTTTCGCAAATCTGACGAAACACGAAGTACGAAATACGAAATTGGACTTCATTTCCATGACGTAATGTATTTCAGAAGATGGTTGGTACCACAAATATCCCTGCTGCCAGTGCGTCTTTTAGCATATCATGTAAGACCGAGAGAGTTATGGTGCATCTTGAATTTTTAAAATTCCACTTCGTAATGAAAACGAAAGATAAATTTCAATGTGTAATATACACCGTAACTCTATCGGTCTAACGTCATGCGCTAAACGAGGCTCTTGCAGCAGGCGATATTTGTGGTACCAACCATGTCCTGAAATACATTTCTACGTCATGGAAATGAAGTCCAATTTCGTATTTCGTACTTCCTGTTTCGGCAGATTTGCGAAACCTCCCTATTATCTACAAGGAACGTGCATCACGAAATTCCAGCTTTTTCCTATTACAGCATGCAGAGCTAGCTTTTATCTGCACTATCCCCATTTCGCCCCTCGGACTTCGCCTCCCTTTCCCGACCCGTCTCGCCAAAAGCACACGGTAAACAATACAGTGATATGTTGGCTTCTTTAAAAAGTACCAATCGGTTCCACGCAGTGAATGTACATGTACATTGTAATGTTACCGTGGCATGCAACCAGAAAAACGACTTTTATATCATTTTTGTAACCTGGGATCTGGTGCATTGTCTGTGTTAGCTACACAGTGTAGAGAACGTCAAGGTAATTCGGTTGATGCAGAGCTAAACCGTCGTCGTTTTTCACAAGGCTTAGGGCGGCGTTCCGCTCGAAGGCATTGTTTTTTCCGCGGCGTTGGTCACGGCGCGGAAAAAAACAATGCTTTTGAGCGTTTCCGAGCACGGAAACGCTCCAATGGAAAGCCGCCCTTAGGCTTCCGTTACATAGAAGTATACGGTATACGAAAAAGCCGGTTAACAAAGGCATTCCGAGGATTCACCTCCGTGAAGCCATTGTTAACCGGCGTTTTCGTATACCGTATACTTCTATGTGAGGGAAGCCTTAGGCATCCTTTACATAGAAGTACATGTACACGGTATACGAAAACGTCGGTTAACAATGGCTTCACGGTCGTGAATCCTCGGGAAGCCTTTGTTAACCGGCGTTTTCGTATACCGTATACTTACAGGAAGCCTTACGGTCGTGGTATACGGTACAGGATGAGCATAAAACGCTATGTCCCCCGAGTTTCCTTTGTTAAGCGTGCCAAGTGTCATTACAATCGTATTACCACATATAGACGTTGTTGCTTTCTTGTTAAAGCACTGTACCCAAAGGACGTTAACTGTTCCTATATATACATTGTGTTTAGACATCAAACTTGCGTTATGATAAAATTCTCAATAATCTAATCACTATTCCCCTTGTGAGTCTGCAAAAACAAGATTTATAGCCGCCATAACTCATCCACAACGCCAGATGATGGTACAGCGATATTTCGAGATAGCAATTTTACTATTATCTAACTCCTGTGCAAATCGTTAAAGCAGTAAAGAGTAAATATGTCCGGAATGTTATATTGCAGTTGGTTGTTTTTTTCTGAGAAGCAGGATACTGGGCTGTTGGATCTCGAATGCCAATTTGCCTTGTCATTACACGATTGGTGATACATCAAAAATAATAGGTGTGGTCAAATGGAGTATAGTATTTTTCAGATAGATCTGGCCAAAAGTACTTGGCTGACCTCGTGTCACTAAAATGTAATGGTGTGATCAGAAATAAGAATGTTGCACAACCCTCAACAGCCAGTGTCTTGGCTGACTGGCTTAGCTGACACCAGCCTTGGTTACACCTGTCTGAAAAAGCCCGGACGTTTCGAAGCCAGGTGTGACAGGAATCAACGTCCTAGGAATGCAAATACGCCAAACAATAGTCCGCTATTGTAAGGTTATACATGTATTCGAATGGTCATGGTCTCTCTAGCCTTATATTCTAATCCGTCGCTGAACAATAAAACCGGACTTAGATTCCAGGGGGACGTTGGATTCCTGTCACACCTGCTGGTCTGAAATAAGCCCGGGCTTCTTGAGCATGTATGCGGCATGTATGGGTTTTAAAAGCCCGGGTTTTATTTAGACACGGCGATTCATAGGTGTAAACGCAATGAAATGGCCAGGGCCATTGTGCTCACCTCTGTGACAGAGTATGAAGTGTGAGTAGCCTGGTGATACACTGAATGGTGAAGGATTAGTGCAGAAACATCGTAACATTTACTACCGATGAGATATGGCCAAAGTCAATTTTTCAAGATGGCCGCCTGGCAGCCATGTTGAAGTCCAATCGAACCGAAATTTGGCATATAAGTAGACGGTACCAAGACACATATTTAGGCACGGTTAAAGCATCCTAGCTCCCACTATTTATGAGGTGTGGGTCGAAGTCCATTTTTCAAGATGGCTCCCTGGCGGCCATATTTGACGTCGAATCTGACTGAAATTTACCATATATTTATATGGTACCTAGATACATATTTTGACAACGTTAAAACATCCTACCTACTCTTATTTATAAAATGTGGGTCAAAGTCCATTTTTCAAGATGGCTTCCTGGCGGCCATATTTGATGTCCGATCGGGTTGAAATTTGGTGCATTCGTGCAGGGTACCTAGATATATCTTCACACCAAATCACAACACTGTATGTCAAATAACAATGAAATGTGCCACCAAACAGTGAATTTTGAACTTTGACCTCTGTGACCTTGAAAAGTAGGTCAAATCAAAAACCCGGGATTTATGTGATGAAGTCTCATCAGAGGAACCCACCATAAAAGTTTCGTGGTTCTAGCTAACCGCGTTCAGGAGATACGGCCGAAAGAAGGTTTTCACAAAGCGCCCCCTACAGGCCAGAGTGTACAAGTAGCAGCGCTAAGTTTCGGTCCAGAGATAGTTTTTACCATAGAGTACCTGTACACCAAATTTCAAGTTTGTAACCCAAGCGGTTTAGAAACGTGCCACCCCTGTTAACGACGACGGACGACGGACGACGACGACGGACGACGACGGACGACACACCATGGGAGAAGCTCACCTCACAGAGGTGAGCTAAAAAGCCCGGACTGAGCCCGGACTTTTATGTAGTGTAACTGAGAGAGCTATTGATTATGCCACCCCTGATAATCTAGTGTTGTGCAACTAAGTACATGACCTTTGGCCAGAAGGATATGAAAAACACTATAATATAAAGCGTAGGCCATCGTCCTGAGGGCTAAGTCACGACGTTCCAATACATGTCGGCATGTAGATAAGGTTATTACAGAGAAAGTTTGGCCGAAAACTGATAATATGCTTGTAAAGCCCCAGTCACATATCCACTCCGGGGCCCGTACGGCGAGTAAAAACAGACATTTTGGCCAATTTCTACGGTGCCCAGTTCCATCCAGCCTACTTTCCGCCTATCTATTGAGGCGATTTCGGCATGATTCATCTTAGGTCCGAGTTTCAGTCTCTAAAATCCGCAGCAAAGCCGCTGGGTGGGGAAAATCGTACGGGGCCCGGTGCATTTGTGACCTAGGCTTAACTCGGCGATTCTGAGTTTGGCCGAGGTTGGAATGCACGGCACGGCTGGAATTGGTGCAACACGGTGTGCGGTAGGGAAAATTTAGAAAGCAATCGAACAACACCGTTAAAAAAGTAAAATTGCTACCAGAACAAAGTCCTTTTCACAAATTAAACCATCCGTTGCATCAGGATATGGTATCCTCTATTACTTTACTGAACCGACTTCCAGCATTATTACGGAGGTTTCGAAATCAAACGATAAACGTAAACTTTACGACAACGTTATTTTTCATATTACACATTAACCAGATTTTATATTGCATTTTCGGTACAAAAATAAGGTTGTCGTTAACGTTTTCGTTTATCGTTTTATTTCGAAACCTCCCTTTTATATAGATGTTGACGTTCTTTCGACTACGGTATATAATGAATTCAATTCTTGTCAAATTTGCACAATCGAATTCAACAAGCAACGCATGTAATGCGTTCATCAAGACAACATATTTTGCAGGACACTTCGACAGATTTTCGCAAGGTCTACGGCCTTTCGACAGAACTACTCAGTTCGTGGCGTTTCTCTTGATCAGCAGTCTGCGTTCGGCAGTCTCTTTCCGATCAATCTCAACCACGAGAGTAAGAATAAAAGTGAAAAATAACAATAGGGAAATTTTGGAATTTTGCGCGAATTTTTCAATTTCTCAAATTGGGAGAATTTTTTTCCCATTTTGAGAAATGTTCTTAAAATGACATGACATTTTGTCTGATTTTTCGGGCGATATTTCTCAAAATGGGAAAAACTTTTCTCCCAATTTGAGAAATTGAAAAATTCGCGCAAAAATCCAAAATTTCCCACTTCTTATTTTCCACTTTTATTTCTTACTCCTTTCACCCGTCCTTCATCGACCAAGTTCCGCTTTTCCTCAGGTCAAATAACACCTTGTGCACGAAGCGTGTTCGTCAGGCTTCCGGTCAACATTATTTGCGCAGCTTTAATAAAAGCATCGTGTCACAACTGCGTCCGTATGTCATGATGATCAAGAAACAAAGATTGTGTGCAACGCCAAGGTCAACATGCCTTAAATCGCGCCAATTCATATCATAATTTTGATTTTTGCAACTAACGGCATGCAGGCGTTGGTACGCTACACAAAGTTGCTTATATCATCACCTTAAATGTATGCGCCTATTCGTATTCACAGAGAGGCACGTACATGTACATCTATTCTCCGACACAAATCCTGCACTGTCGTTAAGCATACATGTATTTGACAAAATTTTAAGCACGTACATGTACACCCCTCAGCATTAATTTATCTACACCTCATTTTTTTGAATATCTTGTGAACAAATTGACCAAATTTGATCGGGTTTGTGTTATATGAAATTTACATGCCTTGGTCAAATAATTCCAACGGTTTTGAGTGATTGCGTTCACGACAACATTATGTATCAGCTGTCAAAAATGGCTGTAAAAATCTACTTTTTTACGTAGCTAGCTCTGAAGAGTTGGCGAGATACAACCTAATACATGTTAGTCAAGTCCACGAGTTAGTTTCATTTCATATGGATAGCAATAAACTTACGCTGCGTTCACACGGACAGTTTAAACCGACTTGAATCCGAATTAAAACCTTAATTCGAATTCGGTGTTCACACGGAACATTAAACTGTTCGTGACCGGTCCTCTCAATTTGATGAGAAATGCTGCTGCGGAAGTTAGGAGAGATATTAAACAATAATATTAAATATTAAAATTATAACTTACCGGAGCACCCAATCCCGGGTTGTCTGGTGTCCACATGAGCAGCGGTATTCCAAGAGAAGTGGCTAATTGTGCAAAGTATTGTCCTGCTGCTATTTTTTCTCCACTGAAATCATCCCTACTTATGTATACAATGGCGGAGGTTTTGTTTTTTATGGCGTTGCAGAGGCCATTTTGTATTTCCACGGGACTGTATTGGTGAAACAAGATTTTATTTTTACATATCACTCTATAATGATCTATATACTCTTCGTTTAGGCCCTTGGATAAACTCCCTATCAGCATCCTATTTTCGAAGGTGTGTGTTTTCATGGCCATGACGACGTAAATATTAGTTTGGGGTCCTCCTTCGTCAAATGGATCGCGCCAATCGGAGGCCACGCTTTGATGACAGAGTAGAAGAACGGTTGCATTCAGGAAGTAAGACGTCCAATTTGCCTTCATTTTGGTAGCATGGATAATTTTTCTTCAAGTCGGCGAGCAAGCGCTCTTCAGGAGTTCCCGCTAAATTCTCCGGTAGATCCACACTTGTACCACTTGAAGAGAGTAGACATGGGGCAAGAATGTGTCCTGGGCGCCATTTTGTCACCACTTTGTCATCTGTTACAGTATTTGTTTTGGTTTATCCTCATCAGTTTCTAGTTGCTAATCAACCGAGAAGTCGGTAAACTGGATTGGCGACCATTTTTGTATGTCTGAAATATAGAAGGGAGAAACTTAATCCCGTATCTGCTGCAAAAAGTCCGTTACACGGGCTGTACCATCTCTCGCCAGCATAGACAAATAAGACTCAGGAATCTGTAACAGGGAGCATAGTTATTTGAACGTACATGTACATGTACATACAGGAACGATTATACTGTACGATCATGTACTACTGAGTTTTTGCAAACTGCCCCTAAGGCCTCCGACAACATTTATAGCGAGAATTCAGCAGTTCGGGTAGGATTTAACAATAGGGAGCTTTCGCAAAGCCCCCGAAACGCCAACGCGAACGCCAAATCCATTGTTCGATGCCACGAAGAGAGCACCGAACAAAAGGATAGACGTTCGCGTCGGCGTTTCGGGGGCTTTGCGAAAACTCCCTAATGAACGACTCCTGGGCCCATATTCATAAAACTACTTAAGTCTAAGTGTGATACTTATCCTTTGCCCAACACAAAAGATAAGTATCATACTTTGACTTAAGTATGTTTATGAATATGGACCCTGGCCCCGTATTCATAAAACTACTTAAGTCTAAGTATGACACTTATCCTTTGTTCAACACAAAAGATAAGTATCATACTTAGACTTAATCCTACAACAATAACTGAGTGTTCGCGAGGAGTCTTAAACTTAGACTTAAGTAGCTTTATGAATACGGGGCCAGGGCCCATATGTATAAAACATCTTAAGTGTAAAATTTCCCTTATCTTTTGTTTGGAACAATAGTTTAAGGGAAATTTTACACTTAAGATGTTTTATGCATACGGCCCCTGGATTCAACTATTGTTGGGGGAAGATTTATCAATGGGAAGACTCCTCGCGAGGATTCAGTTATTGTTGTAGGATTTAACAATGGAAAACCCCTCGCTATATAGCGGAACAATAGCTGAATCCTCTCTATTGTTCTCGGAGGCCTTAGGTGTAACGTTTTTCAGTGTGGCCATTTTTCTTTGTGATTCCCATTGTTCGGTACACACTGGGAAACGAACTCGCTGTTTATCTGTGTGTGTCGCCCATTGTCAAGTCGCCGCTTATTCCGTCAGTCTGTTGTGACACTTACATGTACATGTACAACACTGTGTTGTTCATGTAAGTGTCACACTGGCTCACGGGCCTCACTGAAAAACGTCACACCGGGCCCTCGCGAAAACACTGTTGCCTCACTCCAGATTTTAGGCTGTCCGGGCGAACCCACGATAATTATACTGACGGCAGCATCCGCTCACTCTGGCATATTGAGGTGAATTGATATCTCCTCATCTTACCACTCACAATGAATATAGACCCACGCAGGACAGGTGCGCCGTATGGAGTATTAATGTTGCCGCCAATCTGTCGTATATTCTATACATCTCGCAACAATACAGAATAACATCCCGAGTCTGTTGATATCTGTTTGGCACAGGCTTGCACAACCATTCATTGTATTCTGAATAAAGGGTCTATACTTGTGAAATGTAGTTCACTGCACACATGAGTTTTTAATCGGAATGTCAAGAACGATGAATAAGGGGTTGGGACAATGAAAGATGTTGGTGACTTTTATCCTAGATCTGCAGGGAATCCGGTCTGAAATATGACGAACTGCAGCGGCAATAATAAAACATGTAACATGCGCCTCTAAACAAAGAGGAGAAATACACAAAAACGTTATTTTTACAAAAAAAAATCTTAAGAAAAAAATAAATTTCATATAATATCAGCGATAATATCACGTGGCCTACTGAATTCGATCCTTCATTATGTATAATTATAAGATCGACTAACTCCTGCCGCAGTTTCAAATCGCTGCCCACTCGCGTTGTTCATTGGCACACGGATTTTGTCCGATTCAGGCCCGTAAAAAATCTATCAAATTGAGTTTGGCGTTGTCATATCCGGAAAACTTGGAGCGAACGGATTGAAAACGGACCGGATTCGTGCGCCAATGAACCCCGCTTACCCTCTGAAACTGCTTCAGTTGATGCGATCCTCCAAGTATCACTAATAGACGGCGTTAGCTGTCCACCGATTCGGGGAATCTTCGATGGGAATGTGCCGCAAGTATGAATATAGGGCCTACAGTGTGCATTTTGTACACTATCTTGGCCAATCAGAAAGTATGTTACGGCGCGGAGGTTAAACCTGTGATGATGGCTTATTATTGGATCCCTCGTCAAACAGCGCCGTCTATTGATGATCGTTCTACACTTGCGGCGATAATCATGCCAGTGTTTGGTGGGTCTGTACGTGTATCTCCCCCAACTGAACATTGGGGACGAGTTTAAGATAGACTGAAGATCAGAGAACCTCAACAGTATTTGCTTTCTGATCTACCCAGGTTTGCCGTTCCACTAGGCCTTTAGTCACGGCCATCGTCACCATGGCAAATCATGGATCTCCTAGGTGATATTTTTAAATTCGTTTACCTATGTGTATTCAGTGTATTGCGCTCAGTGGTTTCCAAAGGTGGTTACAGCAAGAACTCTTACGATTTTATTGTGGCGGTTATTTGTATAGCAAACTGTTTTGTGGTGATGACGTCTGTTGGGAGGCTTTGCGATCCCCATGGACCCCTTCGGCCCAGGTAACGTAATCAGTAGGCGGTGTGCCAGATGATGCGTCCATTCTTATGTGTAGGCTACTAAGGACAACAGCTTGGTGGTCCAAGAGTCAGTAGGCCCTATCAGGGCTACGCCGGCTCGGACAACTTCCCGAGCAAGTGCAACATTATCCGGGAACATTATATACATGTATGTTGATGTCAGGTCGCACCAGCCGATTTTGCACGCTGGCAACCAGCACCGGATCGCTTGCGATATCGCCTGGTGTGCAGCTGGCTTAAAGGAATTTATGTGTTTGGGGTTAAAAGCAGGCTCAATTCGATTGCATTTTGCTTCAAAAGCAGATGAGCAGATGTTACTGGCAGAAATGAACGGCCCCGTAAATCATGCATGACAATGTTGAGTGTGCACACGTGTGTATTCCGAACAGAGGCCTAGGTTCTGAATATAAAATGAGTAGTTCACAGAATATTAATAGACCACGTCCAAAGTTACCCTATTTTGAAAGCTGATTGTAATATGTATAACGCGGCACATTATCGTCACAGCGAAATCGTTTCAGATCTGGGCCTAGAACGGTATCAGAAGTAGACAATACGGAGGTTTAGAAATCAAACGATAAACGTAAACTTTACGACAACGTTATTTTTCATACTATGCATTAACCAGATTTTATATTGCATTTTCGGTACAAAAATAACGTTGTCGTTAACGTTTACGTTATCTTTGATTTCTAAACCTCCCTATTAAAGCACCACTGTATGCATTAGGTTTTCTATTTCGTGATGGCCAACGTAACCTTTGACCTTTAAGCAACCTCGTTTATAGGTTTACAAAATGCGACCGTATACCACAGCGCTAATTCCTGGCGGCGAGGTTGATCATGATCGGTGTACCCGGACGTTTCAATGCACGCTCGACAAGACTGTTCAAATATACATGTATCTATCTGACGGAATGATCTACAAGTAAGTTACCAATTAGGCATTGAGACTGTTGCTATACATAAGAGAACGAGTTGAAGCATGGTACCTTACTTGATGAAGGGTTAGTCCCGCTATAACAGCGCGTGGAACTTCTCAACTTTACAGTCATTACGGTAACCGAGGTTGAAATAAACTTTGGGGACGAGGTGCCAAGAATCTTGGAAGTGAATCCAGGGCCTAACGACCGAAGCCGAAAATGACCTCGTCCCAAGGCTAGCAGAAGAAATTTCGAGTTAGATCCTGCTGGGGACGAGGTTGCTCAATCTTGACACTAGAGGGTCTTGGGACGAGGTTCAACCAACACCCTCTAGTATCGTTCGAAGGTAGTGCAAAGTAGTGTAGTGAAAAGTAGTGCAGCGGAAGGTTAAATGGAAAAATATCTACCATTGTGATCGGGCTCCTAACGGTAACTCCATTAGGAGTGATGCGGCCAAACAGGGCGGCGACTGGTCGATGACAGTGTCTATTTGTGTAACGTAGTGGAGAAAATCGGCACTGTTGTAGAGTTTGGTGACGAAAAGGATGGCGGCCATTTTTGTCAGCTAACTGGCTATGCATGGGTTGGACAGGACACCAGATTTATCACGTTGGGGGCGGGATACTGAGCATACACAGTGGCACTTTAAAGCACTGTATCCGAAGTCTCAGACATCATCATCAGACGGCAGTATTTTCCCTCCACGCTAATACATAGAGGATGAAAATTCTGCAGATTTAATAGACATGCGATTGATTTTTTTATCCCAACTAGTCAACGATCTGTTGTTGCAGTTAACGCTGGTCATTGCTTTGTCATTTATTCAATAGATGCCGGGTGCCAGTAGCATCAAGTTCGCGAATCATATCGATCATCGGTGGTGGAAAATATGAACATCTGCTTCAGTATTGACTTTCAGCGTCTATTTTTCTATAGACTAAAATATATTCCACAATATAGTATATATCCAAGCGATAATGTACTTAAATAGTATTTTTCTTCGGAGTATTCAACATAGAGCACAAAGAACGACACACAAAATGATAAAATACATATAAAGTCGTCTCCGAATTTTGCAAATTTTCGACTCCAACCGGGGTCTTCCTCAGGCACTTTCTAGTAGAGATCCCAGAGATCCTTCTGGGATCTCTACTAGAATGTGCCTGAGGAAGACCCCGGTTGGGGTCGACAGTTTGCAAAATTCGGAGACGACTTTATAGTTTACGTATTTTTTCTTCAGAGTATAGGTAATAAAGGCTACAAAAGAAACGGAATCTTGTTTGGCCGACAGGAAGTCTAGCTGCTGTCTAGACCATTAGAGGAGAAGTTCACTTTTTAACATGATTCGAAAGAGTATTCAATTTTCAATTTGCAAGGTAAGTTAAAGTACGTCGCGGTACAGCTGTATTGAAGAGGATATAGCCTATTTACAACTGCTATCCAGCAAAATGATCACGGTTTTGGCGCGAGACGCTGGGCCCCAATACAGTAGCCTGCATTACAATAACTAACACTTGCTACATGTATTTAGTGCTTTATACTCATAACTACAGTCACGCTTTTAGTCGCATCCAACTGGACTCCTGAAAATAGATGTTTTTCCATCTTTTGGGATATATCGAGAATTGGTGAAATTACGTAACAATGAAAAAATCAAACAAGCAATCATTGGCAGTTCTTGATACGTATCTACTCAAGTTCATTCGAGTTCAACAGTTCTAAGTACCTCTTTGTCCCCTTAAAATACATGTATACCCCTTATGGTGTTACATCTAAAAAAACATATAAATTTTTCATATACATTGTAAATTTTCATATAAATCATATACATTTTTCCCTGCGTGCCCGGAGTTGTTGCAGAGGAATGCCGCTCTCGGCATAATTTACGGACTGAAACCTGGTGCCTGGTGCTTTACCAAATACACGTTCATTTTTCTTTGATACTCAAATGTCCCTGTATCGGCTGAGACAGATGGTTAATGGATTATTGATACAGGCCATGGGTATTCAATATGTAACTTTAGGGTAGGCCTACAATCCCACTCTGTGGTGTTGGTGGTATACCAATGTCGACTGTGCCGCACGTTAAAACCTTCCTGCGCCCATTTCGATTTTTGGAAATTTATATACTTAGTGGACACCGATTTCCTTATCAGATTGGAATCAGAGAGCACGCAAGGAAGGTTTACCTTCTCACCTAGGGCTCCTCGTATTTATCGGTGACCGGATAGAACTTCATGTCGAATGATTGACTAGTGAGTTACATGTAAGCTATGTTTTCGATCAGTTGTGGATAATAAGGCTAGAAATGATGGTTTATACTTACCAAGAAGATATTTTAAATCGATACCATTCCATAAAGCATTCAGGGTTGCAGTTTGGAGAATACACTGTTTGCAATTGGGATGTATACCTATATATGTTCTGCGCATGACAGATGGCTTAAATTCGATGTGCATATACGAACACCTGTTCCGAAACACTTTCATCAACAATTGGTAATGTATATATGCAAATGATTTTCGCAATTTTGGTTCTGTCATTTACATTTGTCCGATTCTCACAAATACGTCATTCGAAATGGCGCAACGGCATGCGAGTATGAAGATGAAAAAATGGCTGATGACGTGGGATGATTTGGCATGCATTTCAAATCCCCCCCCCCCCAGCTCATGCAGATGATGTACGATTTTTGTGTCCGTACCCATTGGAATCATCATATTTGAATAGAACCAATAGATATTTTTGATAGAACGGACGTTAGCTTCTTGGTCAGCCCGGTTGTTCGGTTTGCCATTGGTATAGATCTAGGCCTAATGCTGATATTCCAAAAATAAATATCTCAAACTGCAGCAGAAACATGGACCTACACATCACAGAACATTTTCACTTGCTGAACCCAGGCTAGAATGTGAAATAATGGCAAAAGAATTCAGTCGAGGATTTTACGCCGGCCCTCACTAAAGTGAATTCTGCTCCATCGGAAAAAAAGCGACAGCACATTAATGTAACCACCAGGGTGAGCAGAGATAAAATGATGATAAGATACCCTGGAAAGTAGTCAAGGAAAAAAATTCTTTAAAGCTGCACATACACGTACGAACCTTATAAAGGGGTATCCAGTCGGTTTCGTCAAGAAGTAAATTCCAATTCCTCGCAGATGGAGACGCCCCTCCCAGAAACACTCTAACAGAAGCTTCCTAAATCTAATCCAAAGAATCTTACCACTTCCTAAACCTAACCCATAACACTACAGCTATCCGTGTTTGACATGACACATACCCCGACTGATGTTGTTTGCTGGTTCACCGTGATGCGTTAGAAAGTTAATCCACAGCGCCGCCACGAATGGTAAGTTGAACTACACAGGTGCAGCTCTTGCGGAAGAGTCGAAAGGAAACGCTGCTTTGGTTCCCAACGTCTGTCTAGATGTTGCTTTTAACGTTTTCTAGTCCATTGGTGTCATATGCCTTGGCTGTATCGTTGGTATTGTTAGAGTGAAGGCAGTACACGGGAATCGGCCTGTTAATATGTCATTGTGATGCATTTGTATCTCGTCGAATGGCGAACAAAAGAAAAGGCTCCACAATACTGGTTGCCATGGATGACTCCCTCCAGCAGCTTTCCTCATCCTGACTTAATGTGTATTTTCTATGTGAAATATACTGAGTATAGGACCACGATTTCAGGTGCTGCATCAGGGCCTTTATGTGACTTTTCTACAAAACGTACCTTTTCTGACCCAGTTGACGTCATTACAATATCAACAACTGACAAACTCCTGGATTTGTCTGTGGTTTCTAAACCGACCGTCACCCAGACAGAGCTTCCAGCTTCCAGACTGTAATCCTGTCTTTGATCTACACATCACGCAGAATGGACCAATTAATTAATTGGATGAAGGTCCACTTAATTCCCTTGATGAATCAATTAAGTTGCTTTGACCCACATTGCCTTTTTGGCCGTACCATTAATTGAACTTCCAACCGAAAGTCACGAGTAGGTAGACAACGTACCACCTCCAAAATGGTTCATGTAATGTATCCACTTTTCTCAAATGTTTTTTCCGCTCTTCGTCACTAATGCTTTCTCATTTCAACTAATCCAAACGACAAATAATTGTGACACTAACATGTTTTCCAATTGCACGACCGATTTTTTTGCAACGCTAAATGGGAGCGGGACTTTGACCAGATTTTTTCCCGATGCCCGCCGTACCTTTCGATCTGATAGGCTCCCTTTGCCTTACATGGAACTGCTAAATGGCATTGACAGCCGGTAGTCTTCTGCATCGTTTTGCACAAATGTGTCTGCTGCGTCCGAGGCTTTCTATCGTCGATGTCATCTTTCTTAACTCAACTACTGATGCTTTTTTCAAATGCCCAGAAGTGCATACATCGTGTATACACTTCATGCACTACAATGCGAGCTGCTTGCTTTTATGTAGACATTCTGTTCGACCAATTATTTAATCACAAGATTTTATCCTGTGGCTTCATTTGCAAACTTGAGCTCATCTTGAAGCACTCCAACCCGAATGCTGCAACACTACAGGATCTTATATTATGTAATCTTATCTGCGATATCTGCTCATGTAAATTGTTCTACAGTGTATTTTGAAATGCACTGTGAGCGGGCGGGATGATTCTTCGGTGGCTCAACTTGCATCTTAGAAAAACCAACGCCATGAACTGGACCAAAGGAAAGCAAGACTGAAGCTCAAGTTAAATTCCTGACCATCAAAGATAACATATCATGACTTCATTGTTTACATTCTATGTTTGTAAACATTGATGTTTACGTTGTGCTATTTTGGACTTTTGGGACATGCCAACCCACCAAATTGAATACTTTCCGTGACAGAAAAATTTCTAGAGGGGCATGCCATCAACAAATTGCGTGTAAGACAAAGAAAGACTGGACATAAACAAAGAAAATGTAAATAAACAATGATTTTCGTGGCCCGCGAAAATACCCGTGATACATTATCTTTAATATACATGTACAGGCGATACACAGAACGCCAACTGAGATGGGTGGTTTATATTTTGGTGCTACACGCTGTGAAGAAAATGACGAGCAAGTGTCGGCGTCTTTGGGTAAGCATTTGGTACTGCGTTGCCGTTAGTGCTGATCTGGTCTATGTCCTTTAGGTCTTTTTATTCAGTAAACCATAAAGGCCGGATTGCCAACGAATCTCTGAACAACCACACCCTCGAATCCCATTACCACTTAACAGATTGCCCAAACACCCTGCTACAACTCCATAATGGCTATCATGAAAGCAGGTAGTTTGATTTGATTATTACAAATTAATTCATCATCTCGTAATAATGCTGCTGACGGATTGAATTTAATATCATGATGTTGCTTTCCTGTACACATCGAAAAACATCAATGAGATGTCCCGGAACAAGCCATCAAAGCGGCGGAGGCAGTACGGTGAATAGATCGGAAATTCACAGAATAACATCGGAAACGGCTAGAAAAACACGAAACCATATCAATGATCGCATCAAATCTGATTCTTTACGGTACTAACTGTCAAGATTCAATCATCTAGATTACCTTGATTGGAAGAATTGGCGAAGAAACCATATGAGTTTACAACGTCGGAAGTTTACACGTCTTCCCTACACATATAACCTTTGATAGAAATGACTGACGCGTTGAAAAAATTCTGTGGTACACAGTCGGGTGCGAATTTCACCCGTCAGAAATGTAAAGCAATCGTAATGAAAAATACACGCTGTGCAAAGCACTCAGAAGTGAGAAAGAAACATCTGTATCCGACATACAATGGCTTAACAAAAAAAATCGAACAAAAAAGCTTGTGATACGAAAAATGCTCAAAACGACACTCGCGCGTATGTGTAGCTAAAATACATGTGTAAAGGGAGTTCTCGCCAATACCATACAGGGCCCATATTCATAAAAACTAAATAAAGTCAAAGTGTAATACTTATCTTTTGTGTTGAACAAAGGGTAAGTGTCACACTTAGGCCCGTATTTTAGAATGTTCCTCAACGTAAAGGCTGAAGACTATTGTTCTCCTGTTGAGAACAACAGCCTTAATGAACTCCTTTACGTTGAGGAGCATTCTAAAATACGGGCCTTAGACTTAAAGGGATGTGTCAGCCAAAAAATTTGAATGCAAAAGGGGACGAATCTTTGTTTACAAACACTCATTTCCTGCATTCTGATTGGCTTTGAGGGCAATGTTTACAAACATCATCATTCTGTTTACAAAACGACTGTCGATTCCCTTTAAGTAGTTATATGAATTTGGGCCCAGGGTCCATATTCATAAACATACTTACATGTAAGTCAAACTGTGATACTTATCTTTTGTGTTGAACAAAGGATACGTGTCACACTTAGACTTAAGTAGTTTTATGAATATGGACCCTGGCCCGTATTTGTGAGGTACTCATTGTATTAAAGTGTACGATTTGGATATTGTTAATAACAATGGCCAAATCGAATGCCTATACCAAGCTCGAATGTCACCCTAATTCCGGTGTAATAGAATGTAATGTCCCCCGATATGTGGTGTCCCCAACAATACATTTACGGATTAAGCGGCACCATTGAATTGGACTCTAGAGAGACCAAGACCCTTAATCCTGTGACAAACAATACATGGGGACATCAGGAGGGTGGGGACATTAGATTCTATCACACCTGGCCCACGAAATGTATGGCCTTATTAAATTGCACAGCCAGCATTGGAAACGGTATTGACGAGAACTCCCTGTAGTTGTGATTTAAAGCGAATCGAAAGCGAAAAATTTGATTTAGAAATAGAATTTGAAAGGGGACGAATTTTCAGCAAAAAATATAAACAAACTTCTCCAGAATGTCAACAAAGAAATTTTCGTGCATTTTGATTGGCTGAATTTTGTGTTTACAAACACTAGCCAAATGTAAACAAAATCCGCTATCGATTCGCTTTAACACGTTCGACATCATCGTTGCGCATCTTCTTATAAACCAATCGCTGACGTCCAAATCATTGCATACAGATATGACTTTCATTGCCCAGAACAATTTTATTGCACCATCATTTTTGCAATTCCTACACGTCTATTGAGGAAACTTTCATGGCGGCCATAGACGGATTATTTGTGTTTGCAATCGTCCGCTTTACTGCTGTAAACCTTCCATCTTATCGACATGAATGCCCCGGCAGAGACACCAGCAATTTGTCTTATTGCCTCTGCCGCTGCTAAGTTTGCCAACATAATCCCTATATCTGATTGCATGCCCTGAACGTGCACTTACACAGTAAAGTATTCAAAAACTGTCATTTCTGGCCTCCGTAAGACGATATTTGGTGCTTATAGTGGACGGGCCGGCAGATATATGGATTCACATCTCGTCGAAAATGTCGTCCTCTCGTGTAAAAAGACATTAGCAGGGACGCAGTGGCGCTCCTATTTTTTGACTACACATTAGTTTGTAGCCCAACTTTACTAAAATCACCGGGCCGTATTCAATAAGGGTGTTTAGCTAAATCAGCGTACAAATTCTGCATTACACAGGTTATAGGCCTAGAAACTATTGTTCTACGTTCTGTAAGCTGCCTGATCCCTGGCATTTTACCCACACGATGATTACACGCGTCTAACATTCCTGCGTCTTAGTGTGGGAGGACAATAGAAAGTGTTGGAAAAATTCTAGACAAGCCTGCCTGATCGTTCAACATTTCCTTTACGCTCTTTGACTTAGACGCAGGATAGTTAGACGCGTGTGATTATCCTGCGGGTAAACGCCTCTGGTGAACCACCGTACAGATGTCAGACAATAGTTTTCTAGGCCTTTAACCTGTGTAATGCAGAATTTGTACGCTGATTAGGCCAAAACACCCTTAAACGTGCGATGATCACCCTTATTGAATACGGGCCCCTATGTTGCTATAAAATCATCTCATAGACAATTTCTTATTCTTGCCAATTTGGTTTCTCTTTGATAGATGACATGATCAAGAATCGGCAAATGGCCTGAGAAAATTCGGTCATTCATCTTTCATTTCTAACAAGAGTTTAACCTGCCCCCTGCTATTTGTCTGTGACTTTTATTGGTACTAATAAGCCCATCCATTTAGGAAACAGGATAGAATTCACGCCGGATGATAAGACTTTATGGTAAGATATCCCTAAGTACAGCCATCGATTACTAAAACTTCAGAAAAAGTCGAATTAAGTACTAAATCACGACAACTTTGGTAACTAGGGAGGCTGGTGCGTGCTGGGATCAATGTGAAACGAACCAGCTATTGCTATAAATCACGTTATGGCCGAACTGCATGGACAAGAAACGGGGCATGATCGGATGATTCTACAGCCACAACTCAACGATGACAGCCGATTGCCAAATCTGTAGTCATCAGGGGCCATCGGCGCTGACATTCCAGTGGAATAGGTAGAACAGTTGATTGAAGATAACTCTAAACACAATATACTTTAATGTGCACCGTCACGCTAGTCAACAATATCTGAAACATCTCCACCGTGTCTTGCAAATCAACAAGTGTGTTCAAGATTTCACACTTTTCATCGACAGAACGTTGATGCTTGCGGTGTGGTAGGGGTGTTAGCAGCTAGGTCGGCGATCAATCTAGAAACTCGTAAGGAATATTTGGATATCATGAAAAGTTANATAATCCCTATATCTGATTGCATGCCCTAAACGTGCACTTACACAGTAAAGTATTCAAAAACTGTCATTTCTGGCCTCAGTAAGACGATATTTGGTGCTTATAGTGGACGGGCCGGCAGATATATGGATTCACATCGTGTCGAAAATGTCGTCCTCTCGTGTAAAAAGACATTAGCAGGGACGCAGTGGCGCT
Organism: Notospermus geniculatus; assembly: GCA_002633025.1. Taxonomy (NCBI): domain Eukaryota; kingdom Metazoa; phylum Nemertea; class Pilidiophora; order Heteronemertea; family Lineidae; genus Notospermus; species Notospermus geniculatus. Next base: position 500,764 of record NMRB01000198.1, read on the forward strand.
CCTATTTTTTGATTACACATTAGCCTGTAGCCCAACTTTACTAAAATCACCATGTTGCTATAAAATCATCTCATAGACAATTTCTTACTCTTGCCAATTTGGTTTCTCTTTGATAAATGTAGATGACATGATCAAGAATCGGCAAATGGCCTGAGAAAATTCGGTCATTCATCTTTCATTTCTAACAAGAGTTTAACCTGCCCCCTGCTATTTGTCTGTGACTTTTATTGGTACTAATAAGCCCATCCATTTAGGAAACAGGATAGAATTCACGCCGGATGATAAGACTTTATGGTAAGATATCCCTAAGTACAGCCATCGATTACTAAAACTTCAGAAAAAGTCGAATTAAGTACTAAATCACGACAACTTTGGTAACTAGGGAGACTGGTGCGTGCTGAGATCAATGTGAAACGAACCAGCTATTGCTATAAATCACGTTATGGCCGAACTGCATGGACAAGAAACGGGGCATGATCGGATGATTCCTACAGCCACAACTCAACGATGACAGCCGATTGCCAAATCTATAGTCATCAGGGGCCATCGGCGCTGACATTCCAGTGGAATAGGTAAAACAGTTGGTTGAAGATAATTCTAAACACAATATACTTTAATGTGCACCGTCACGCTAGTCAACAATATCTGAAACATCTCCACCGTGTCTTGCAAATCAACAAGTGTGTTCAAGATTTCACACTTTTCATCGACAGAATGTTGAAAGCTTGCGGTGTGGTAGGGGTGTTAGCAGCTAGGTCGGCGATCAATCTAGAAACTCGTAAGGAATATTTGGATATCATGAAAAGTTAAGGAACGTTGAAATGGGTCATTTGAGGTTCCTTACGCGGCTTACTGGAAAATGCGGTACAGGCGGAACGGAATCAGCCTCGTACCTAATCTTGCTGTCCTATCCCAAATGCACTGCATTTGTGACCTGGAGTCGCGGATGGTTGGGAGCATTGATTATTCCGTCACGCACTTGTTTTCCAAATCATTTTTTTTAATTGACAGTTCATTGGGACCAATTCCACAATAACCTTGGCTCACCCAGTTACATGTCCGATCTCCATCTGACGTTAGGAAAAGTATGGGTCCTTAACATAAGGTTTGATACCCTTTAATATGGATGTCATTCTTTTTACTATGATCGAAAGTTAAGAGGCGCCGAGTTACCATCTGACCATGGTCAGATGGTAATTACGCTTTTAGCCACTTTTGATAGTGACTTAATAATATAAACTGTTTGTAAATTATTATTCATTATTTGAGTGATCATTGAGAATTTGGGACATTCGGATGTCGGTAGTTGGCACTTTTTTGGCTGTATGATTGTTCCAAATCAAATTTGCAAGCGGATGTCCTGATTGTCTTAACTGCCGTTTGACGTGCTTTGCTGATTATGCCTATTATCAAAAAAAGTCGATTTTATCTATTTCTGCTATTATATTTAAAGAATGTATATATGCTGTGAGTTGTAAGAATATAGATAAGTTTTGAGTCCACTTTGGTCTTTCGTTTCATTCAAACCGTGGTAAGCCCACGTAACCTGGAAATACAAACTAAGTTATTCTGAAAAGACAGCCGAACTTTTCAGTTAGACAGAGAACTTTACAAATGTGCACGTGTGAGCGATCCTCTGTGCGTTTTGCAGTTTGTCCGGCGCGGAGTGACTGCCGTGAGTAGGCCTAGACCTACTACTATTTGTTGTGGCGCAAGTGTGCGACTGGAAAAAACTGCAATAATGATAGGCGAAGTGCAGGGCTCAAAATCCGCCACTGTGAAGCTGCTGCTTGCCAATGATTCGCCCGTCTAAGTCGCCACAGTGCGACAGGGGCTTAAGGGCTCTTAATCCACCTGCATAATTTTCACGAAGACTACTTCTTTCTCTTCACACAGGAAAACCACACCACCAGCCATTGTTGAATTTTGCAGCTCCGAAACGACGAGAAGGGCCTATAATTAGAGCAGGAGTTCAAGTGCCTATGGTAACCAGTTTCTTTATCCGCCAAACAGGAACGTTGCTAGGTTTCGCCTCATTGATATAGAAGACGAACATCATCTATTGTATCATTCTTCTTATCATGGTACCAGAACACAACACCCAGTGCCGTCTCACTTTCTTATCCCTCGTTGGCTTTGATTCCTTTGACGAATGGAGATGCAATACTCGATCCGTGACTTCTAGAGCCTGCAGTTCAACATCTTATATAAATCACCTTATCCTAAACCGCATCGGTCCTAGTCCGTGATAAAGTGTTACAAACTGCCTTACTTCGAAACAAACAAGCATCAAATCATCCACATCATAAAATGTCTTAGATGCGTGTTGCCAAACATCCCACGCATATATATGACTCGATGGAACAGTTATGAAAATCAGGAAACGCGCTAAAATTGGCTGTTAGGCTAATTGAATCTGCAGCTTTGATGGTGGACTGCTCGAGGTTGAAAATGATTTGAGCAGATTACTGTCAAATACATGGAGGAAGTTAGTACAATGGCGAAAGTTAGCAAGATTACGACGGCACTTCATCTGCTAAATCAGTGCCATCGCTCTCTCTCTGTTGAAGGACATCGCCGCAACAGTGGTTTCCGGTTTACGCTCTTGTCATAAAAAGTGCAAAA
>NMRB01000198.1:503531-521569 GCA_002633025.1 Notospermus geniculatus
TGATTATTCCGTCACGCACTTGTTTTCCAAATCATTTTTTTTAATTGACAGTTCATTGGGACCAATTCCACAATAACCTTGGCTCACCCAGTTACATGTCCGATCTCCATCTGACGTTAGGAAAAGTATGGGTCCTTAACATAAGGTTTGATACCCTTTAATATGGATGTCATTCTTTTTACTATGATCGAAAGTTAAGAGGCGCCGAGTTACCATCTGACCATGGTCAGATGGTAATTACGCTTTTAGCCACTTTTGATAGTGACTTAATAATATAAACTGTTTGTAAATTATTATTCATTATTTGAGTGATCATTGAGAATTTGGGACATTCGGATGTCGGTAGTTGGCACTTTTTTGGCTGTATGATTGTTCCAAATCAAATTTGCAAGCGGATGTCCTGATTGTCTTAACTGCCGTTTGACGTGCTTTGCTGATTATGCCTATTATCAAAAAAAGTAGATTTTATCTATTTCTGCTATTATATTTAAAGAATGTATATATGCTGGGAGTTGTAAGAATAGAGATAAGTTTTGAGTCCACTTTGGTCTTTCGTTTCATTCAAACCGTGGTAAGCCCACGTAACCTGGAAATACAAACTAAGTTATTCTGAAAAGACAGCCGAACTTTTCAGTTAGACAGAGAACTTTACAAATGTGCACGTGTGAGCGATCCTCTGTGCGTTTTGCAGTTTGTCCGGCGCGGAGTGACTGCCGTGAGTAGGCCTAGACCTACTACTATTTGTTGTGGCGCAAGTGTGCGACTGGAAAAAACTGCAATAATGATAGGCGAAGTGCAGGGCTCAAAATCCGCCACTGTGAAGCTGCTGCTTGCCAATGATTCGCCCGTCTAAGTCGCCACAGTGCGACAGGGGCTTAAGGGCTCTTAATCCACCTGCATAATTTTCACGAAGACTACTTCTTTCTCTTCACACAGGAAAACCACACCACCAGCCATTGTTGAATTTTGCAGCTCCGAAACGACGAGAAGGGCCTATAATTAGAGCAGGAGTTCAAGTGCCTATGGTAACCAGTTTCTTTATCCGCCAAACAGGAACGTTGCTAGGTTTCGCCTCATTGATATAGAAGACGAACATCATCTATTGTATCATTCTTCTTATCATGGTACCAGAACACAACACCCAGTGCCGTCTCACTTTCTTATCCCTCGTTGGCTTTGATTCCTTTGACGAATGGAGATGCAATACTCGATCCGTGACTTCTAGAGCCTGCAGTTCAACATCTTATATAAATCACCTTATCCTAAACCGCATCGGTCCTAGTCCGTGATAAAGTGTTACAAACTGCCTTACTTCGAAACAAACAAGCATCAAATCATCCACATCATAAAATGTCTTAGATGCGTGTTGCCAAACATCCCACGCATATATATGACTCGATGGAACAGTTATGAAAATCAGGAAACGCGCTAAAATTGGCTGTTAGGCTAATTGAATCTGCAGCTTTGATGGTGGACTGCTCGAGGTTGAAAATGATTTGAGCAGATTACTATCAAATACATGGAGGAAGTTAGTACAATGGCGAAAGTTAGCAAGATTACGACGGCACTTCATCTGCTAAATCAGTGCCATCGCTCTCTCTCTGTTGAAGGACATCGCCGCAACAGTGGTTTCCGGTTTACGCTCTTGTCATAAAAAGTGCAAAACGCTCCCATGGAGAGCCAGAGCGTAGCTCCGAGGAACGTTGCCAGGTTTGGGAAAATTGGGAAGAGGCAAAATGGAAAAAGAAAATTTGAAAAAGGCGAAACATGGAAAAAGGCGAAACGGGAAGACATCAGCTCCGAGAGGTGCAGTAGGCCTACCCACAAATATTTTTACACAAATCGAATAGTTCAGAATCGGGAAAACGAAAAAGCAAAAGCTGAGAAACGTTTTTTTTGCGAGGCGTTAAATCGAATGATCAAGGATTCATGACTAAGATTCGATCTTCTGAAAGCGATCCCTCATTGGGATTTTAATCACTACAGTGACTGAACAGACGACCGCAAATTGATTTTCCATCTTCGCCGAGATTTTCTGGTAACGCCGTCAGATAAGTTGTGAAATTGAAGATGCAAGCTGGTGGTACAGCCAGAAATTCCAACAAGATACATTGATGACATGCGTCGCTAAAACCACTCGGTGCATGTTTTTCAACCGCTCTAATTGTTTAAAGTATCTTTACACTCAATAGCCATGATCGATCGTTCATAGAAGCGGATGATTGAAGAGGAAAGTTTAAAAGAGAATCTGCTGTGACATTTGAGGTTTTAGATAAGCTCAACTCTTCATCAGATTCTGATTCTTAAATGACGTTCGTATAATTAAATGAGAAATTATACATCATTATTATTTCTAGCCCGTCGATTCTTGACACAGGAATACTTTATGTGCACAGCTTCTAGCCTACAGTGCGTTTCAGCCTACAGCTGCCGTCGAAATGAACCGTGTATTGCCAATAATTTTCCACCGTCTTTCTGACATCTAGTTATTGGAGTGCAAAGTGATAACTAAAAAAGGCATCGAAATAACTCAAGAAAGTTCGCGTGTTTATCAAATTCATTGGTGCATGGATAAAATACCACCTGCGAATATGACAGGTTCATCAAGTTGGTATGAAAGTATTATCATTTAACTTTAAGAGGTAATATATGGTGCTCCCGCCTATTCACAAGAATAATCTCGCGCTTCACTAACTTGGCTACGCAGCACTCAATCGATGGTTAGAACCGTTCGTTGGAAAGAAAAAAAAGTAGACGGTGACAATCAGTGACGGTGCTATTGGTTTGATGCTGTAACCACAATACCTCTGACGTGAAGAGCGACACAAGAAAATGAAACATCAAAAAGGATTGCCAAGCAGAGTTGAACAAGAAGTATTCAAACTGTGCTGCTATAAATGGAATGGACCTTGTTAAAGAGATAAAATTAGACATCACTGATTTTTGTTCACATTATTAAAAATGTCACTTTGAATAAAGTTTTCAAACAGTTTAAGACTTGGTGTGTGGAATGACTGAAACGCACAAGTGAATGCTCTTGAAGTAATAAGGTGGTATTCATAAAAGCTAGCAAATGCTTTTACTTCAAGTTTTCTAGTGCATTTACATTGGTCCTCACTGTGCAATTGTAAAAGCATTTGCTAACCTTTATGAATACCACCTTGGTAAGACATTTCGAGCAACGGATGTTTTAGCATTATCATTACTCATTGGTGGTTATCAACTTTTATTTCGTCAGAGCTTCCAATGAATATTGCCGTAGTTATTTTGCGATTGAACACTCTAGAGGTTCCTGTATTTTCAAAGAATGGTTTTGTGGATTATCAAATAGTACATTGATCAACTTCTTTGGATCGTTCAGTGAAATGGTACCAAGTTGCCAGGACCATTCCCTCATAGGAACAATCTTTTTACATATCCACCCACTTCTCCTTACATTTGGCGTCACTGTATATACTAAATCTAGCGCTCACATCCTTCTGCATTCAAGGGACGACCAAAGCATTATATTTTACGACACACTCGTATCCTCGGATTAGTTACAGCGAACTGATAGATAATTACGTCCCAGGCTCTTCATCCTCAACCCCAGCTACATCACTCATTCTGGGAACGACAATTAGGCATCATATGATAAATTTGAACACTTTAACTAGTATTTTGCTCGGGGGAGATCAGTGTGATAGTATAGTTGAGGCCATGACATAAAATCAATTTGCAATACGGGATGATAAATAACAGAGATTTACTTTGAAGGGACGTGGCGTCGTGAAGTGTTGGGGTTTCAGAGGAGAGACAGTGCTGGATATGTGGAAATCGCTCGGAAAAGATCCTGTGCATGTGAAGCAAGCCAAGCAGGAACATCTGTTAGAAGTGGAAATTTTCATCCATACCTCCGCGTTGGGGAGGAAACGACTGAAAGAATCGCGAGACATCTTTCTCATTTGCCTGCCTCAGAGTTGATATATCACTGACAAGGACACGGCGCTATAAACGGTACTGATACGTCCCCAGCAAAGTAATTTATTCCTCGTCTTGAATTTCCATTCCGAAGGGAATGCAAGTAATTTGGTTTGGCTCATTTCATTCGAGATCACGGGATAGCATCACGCGTTAGATTTGTTTTTCTTTAACAAATACTGGATGGTAAGCTGTAAAGATGCCGGCTTTGACACCACTTCTCGGGAAGTTTTTTAGGCGGCTAACAAGAGAATCCATTTCAACAGGAAAGAGGAGAGAGCAGGCGCCAAGGAAAGAAACCGGTTGACGTCAGACACATACACGGCATTTTTAGACTGGCCTATCCCAGTGCTGTAAATCCATTCGGAACGACCTGAGGCGAACTGCTATCTGTCACTGGGCGGCGCATTTCACCTCGGACACAAGTCCAAGGCAGCCATGTTGTTTATCATCAAACCCACGTGACCGCCGTGGGACTATTTTCGCCGAAATTTGGCCCGTTAAGATGTTCAACCGTACTTGCTCGATAAGTTGAGGCATATTATATATAAACTTACCGGTATCTCACCCAATCTGCCAATTATTGATCAATAACGCAGCGTTTTTATGCGACCTATTTAGTTCATGCGCAGGTGTGACGAGGTGACCGCATCTGAATTCTCACAAACGGGCAGCGATCGTTGCGCGTTCAAGATGGCTGCCTTGGACTTGTGTCCGAGGGGAAATGCGAGTATCTACGGAAATTGCCGAGCAGTTGCCTTCGGAAGTTCCGAATGCTGTAAATCATGAGTTCGTCTTTATTAGCCAATAACAGATGGACACTTGGTAATTTGACAACGAGAGTGATCGATTAAGGATATCAAGACCTGAATGTAAATATATAACAAGACCAGCGACGGTCCGATTATTAACAACATCATTACCAGTTGTTCTTCACTCAATGCGCGGTCACGACGGAACTGGTCCGGGTCACAAGAGGCTGATTCGTCTCTACCCATGCACTTAGACTTTATTTATGACACACTGAAGAGCAATCCGTAGACGAAGTAAATGAAGATGCATTCTCTGTAGAGAATACCGTCATCATGCATGATTATCAATCTCCTTTGCCGTGGCCAATCAAAGCATTGCCAAAAGTGATCAAGAAACTCATTTCGAAATATAAAGAAAGTGATCAGGAAGTGACACGAGTCAGTCAGTATTAATAAAAGCAAGATTTTTTTAAAAATTTCTGTCTGCTCTACAAAAGCATTAGAGAATCCTATAAACCTTTCCAGCAAAGATGGTGGCCCTATCAGTTCTCCCACGTGCCGTCGTGGCCATTCATTTCCCATGAATGATATAACACTACCAAACGCATCCTCTCAGACAATTACTTTACCTTAACATTTTTGCCCATGGCCCGCTTGACCAGCTTAGCCTGCCAGCGGTGGCACTGAATGTATTTTAGGCTTCTGACGTCATATGGTGAGAGATGTTAGACCGCCATCTTTATTGGAAAGGTCTATACAAAATCGAGGTATCGGTAAAAGCATTTATATTACTAGACTTCAATCACACCATCCGTCTCGTCAGCATGCACCAAAAATACATTGTAAGCTTAGGCCTATATCTTTTCACCAGGATTTTTTCACCAAATGGGTTTAGTTACATCCCGGGGTTACATCGACGAAGGGGAATATGGAACTGGATGACAATCGAGTACATCATGTATGTATATTACACTCAAATCGTGCTCTATTGGTAACAAATTCTGTTGAGAGCAATGCCGATCTCATCGTGTCCCCAGCCCTATCGGTCTACTCTCCATTCCACTTTCGAGTGGCGCGAAGGTTGTCAACGATAGCTCCGCAACGGCTGGGTCAAATTTGACAAACCATACATCAATCGATTTGTCGTTTTCGCCGCTACAGCCATCATCACTGTCATTTTCCCTACAAACGTGACATAAAAACGTTTTTCACCAATCGTACTTCGCATTTACGGCCGAATTGGCGGCCATTTTGAAATGACACAATGCATCGCGCACGTGTAAACTGCACTGAAGACCATGGCGAAATGAAATGGGTTTTGAGAAAGGGATCCGTTATGTCGGCCTTACGCGAAAAATGAAGATAGCAGAAAGATACCGACAGAAAGACAAGTCAATTAATGGGATGGTATGTCAAATTTGACCCAGTCGTTGCGGAGCTATCGTTCATAAACCTCGCGCCACTCGAATGTGGAATGGAGAGTAAACGTTTTACTGCCGACGACACGAGTAGGCAACCTTTCAACCAACCTTTATGTCAAAGATAGGACCTGCTCCTCCTTTGACAACAGCACAATATTGATCAAACCGAGATGAACGAGATGATACCGTCTCCTTCTGATCAAGTACCTAGCAATACGTACCACCATAAGTATTGTCACATGGCGTAATTTTTATGAATCCCGCTACTTTGAAAGCGAGCAGCGATATCAAAGCTTGCACTGTGTCAGAGGAACCACCCAAGGTGCCTCGACGCCTCAAAGGTTCCGGCAAAAAAAACGTCAAATGATGCCAGCCATTGAATCAGCATTCCACGACCCCCACCTCAAGAGAGGTACAGTTACAATTTGAAACGTACTAAAGAAAGGTTAGTCACAAGGCTACCGTGTTTGATCCTCAGGAGTAAATCGTAAGTAAAAGGCAAAGCGAAGGGCTCTCCGATATACTAAAGATGATGCATGTTAGAAAAGGTAATGGGAAAGTTAATAGCCCTTAAGACTTGCGAGGAAGGCAGATCTTGAAACTTAGGTCGCCTAAAACTTTAATTCACTCCAGATTGTGTACAGGTGCAGTCGAAGACTACCATGGTGTTGATGAGACTTGTAGGGAAGTCTACAGTTCTGTTCGAAAGTAATAAGTGAACCCCGCCACAAAATGCCCACATACATGTATGTTGTGTTCAAACTACTACCAACATAGATTGACAGTAGGTAAGCAGTATTGAGAACATCATGAGTTATGAATATTTTTCCTCACGACTTTATACATGTAAAACGTTTTGAACACAGCATCGTGGTGGTGTTCACTAACTTTCGAGCACAACTGTACATATATGCCGCAACGTGGTCTTTCCTTATCGCCTGGAGTTACCGTTGTAAGGATGCCAGTGGAGTTCCCAAAGTCCGCTGAAGAAATACCCGTAGGACAAGGACAATAACTGCCTTCTGACAGACAGGTTGAACCATCATTGACCACGAAGTCGCACGTTTTACGATATGGGCATTTAACCGATCCCTATGATAAGAGGATAAGCATGGTCAAGGATCATCGCGAGAGTGGCAGAAAGATCGACGGATAAGCTGACCCTCAAACAACCTCAACAACAATTTTCTTAACGGTAAGATGCTTTCACCGATAAGCATACGACAGCACGATTGCTTTCGATCGCAATCGGGAAACCAATGCATGACAAATCATTGCAGGATAGAAATCGTATTTTTCTTGATGTTGGCGTCACCTCAATACCCAATCTACATTGATTGGCATTAAAAAGGCACCAGAAAAAGAAGCTGGTCTTTTGAATAGCCGAAGTTAAAAGGCGTCTTTCTTTCCTTATGAGACCAACACATGGCAGACCAATTTAGCCAGGTTGATAGGAATGGTGACTGTGTCTTTGACGCCTGCTCTGTCTCGTCCGCGTTCAACGACAGAGTCGCGAAGAGCAGGCGATCGGAGTCAGGAAGTTATTAAAACTTCTTCAAAAAACTGTGATGTATTGTCTACGTAGTAGATAGATGTATATGAAGCAGAATGCGCCGCCAGAAGTGATAAGTAAATCAAAAATTCATGAAGGCATCGTGATTTATAACTTTAACTATGAGATAGAGTCTTGTCAGATACGAATGGGTGAAATTACCCGGCAGTGATCACGGCGCAGAGTGGTGTGTTCAAATGTCAGACTGTCGGTATGTCTAAATTTGTGTTTGCATAGTGTTTAAAAAATATCGTTTTGTATAGGCCTGCTGGCGATCATCTATCATTTTGAAGGAAATGTGAGGGGAAGTTACATGTACGGCCGAAATTGTGACACGGGCAACGCCAGTCGCCTGGATGACGTTTTTCGCTGCCAGAACCAGAACATGGCATCGTGATTTAAGCATTTAAGGTGGATGACAGATCCATATTTTCTCCGGAGCGCCTGAACGAGGGAGAAGTCTGTGCTGGAGCAGGAGCAAGAATGAAGACTAGGGGAGAAGAAAGAAGTCTTGTGATCCAAATCACAATGGGAGTCCTCTCCAGAAGTATCTGCTGAAGCTGCTGGGCATCCTGGAGGGAGAAGGGCCCGTGTCTATTCCAGTGCCATAACTCCTCTGACGTTAAGAAAGAAAGAAAGGGATGACAGCAACGGAGACGTAAAGCACCACTGTGCGGCCTTTTTGCGGGAAACGCCTTCGACAACAATCTAGGGTTAAGTAGATGCTAGCGGAGACGACACTAACAGAGCTAATCTTACAAGCGATCAGTGCAGGGTTGATGTATAGAGGCAATTGGTTTGGAATGTGCTTGAACCTTATATGGTAACGTGAAGCAAAGGCGAGAAATGGTTAGTCATGGATGGGAGGCAGAACAACATCTTATCGCGGTGGTTACAACCGGGACGGCCATGTATTGAACACTCCATGAGCAATAATGACATTTCTCACATGTAAGTTGCTTAATATTTATGAAGAATACAATGTATTCTGAAGGAGTATGGGGTGCTCCGCAATCTTTAGGCCACTCTGGACAAATAGGAAAAAGATACATTTTCAAGCATGGCAATGTTTTCAGGAGCAGAAATATCTTCGGGCGTATTTCATGATATAGAATATGCAGTTTTGGCGACAATATGTTCTATAACGTCTTCGTATCTTCCTTAATAAAAGTGTCGCCAGCTACCAGAAGGGCGTTTACATAATAACAGATACCTATCACACATGTACATGTACAATGTAGGCCTACATGTACTTTAAACGCAGCCCATCTGATACGGCGTTCCGGACACCATATCATTCCCAGTTTTAGCACCACCCACCACAGCTTCCAAAATGGCGTTTATTCCGTAAAATACCTACATGTATCATATATGTACTTAAACGCAGCCCATCTGATACGGCGTTCCGGGCACCATAATCATTCCTAGTTTTAGCACCACCTACTTATGAAAGGATGGCCGCCTGGGGACATCCAAGGTATCCATTGGATCAATGCGATGTCACCTCGGCGTCAAGGAATTATCATACATCATTTTATTATGGAAATAAATCCCAGAACTGGGAACAGTCTTTGTTAACATTTCATAGACTCGCACCATTGTGGCTGAAAATGGAAGAATACCCCTGCGGCTTCGATTGAAGACTTTTGGTATTCAGCGCGTATACTCTTACCTAATTCCCCTGCAGTTGTAATTCATTTCCAACGATTAACTACGTCATGGCCATCCTTCTGGGCATTGATCAGATGTCGGAATGGTCTGGGGTTGAATTGCCATCAGGCCCAAACGGCCCAGGGGAAGAATTTCAGTGATGCTGTCACCTCGAAACCGACTTACCAATAATGGTTAAGCATTGTTAATGGCCGCCATGCAGATTAGCGGAAACTTCGTTTTGTCTCCAAAACCTAATCTGGCTACCGCAGTCTCAGTGGCCCTCATCAGTGTTAAATGTTATTGGTCCCGCCCTTTAAAGGTCAGTTGGCCACACAAACCGAGGCTGCTGCGTGATTCATGGTAATAACACGACACAGACACCAACGATCCTGACAAAGGATCCGTATATTCGCAAATACCCAAGGGTAATCAATGGCTTGTATGTCAAGGTTCCTGGGTAATGGTTGCTGACAAACTTTGTCCATCTACGTTGACAGTGAATGATGGTTTGCCTTTGCAGCTCGTACTTGATGCAACATGTTGATTTTAGAAAATTTGCATTTCTTCGAGAAGGACTACGGGAAGGACTGTGAGGTACACGTAAATGTGAAACGAGGAAATAATGAATTCATGATAATGGTTTCAGTCCACACAGCGAGAGAACAATAGAAAGGTTGAGATCAGCGACTAATCACGGATCCTTACGTATACCGATAGAATTCTGTACAATGAGGACAAATTTTGTGTACATTTAGATCCGTATACGTATAAGGACCCGTGATAAGTTGCTTAACTCAGCCTTCCTAGGAGGAGTCAGCCGCACTTATCGCCAAAAGACGGCAGCATAAGTTCTAGTGGACCAATACAATATAAAATTCTCCTGATTGGTGCTCAATCAACCGCGAATGGGTCCGCTAGGCATTGAAATGGAACGTAGTGACTCCTATTGGTCAACTGACTGACAGCTCCTATTGAAATGAAAAATTTAGCAATAAAAAGGGGAGACCTGAGAGAGCAACCTTTGCGAAACATACTGTAACTCAAAGAATATCACAGAATGCAGAACAGTCAACAAGTCGTTAATGCCCATATTCAACAGGTTTGAAAAATACCGCCCTCCCGTAGGTCCACGTTCTACAGTCTCACAAAAATCGCCAACTTCCTGATTATTTCATCCATCCAACGAATTTAAAGGATACAAATCAGCATAAGAAAGCGGTATGGGAATCCTTTGGTATTATGCGAGAAGCCAGCATTTACGCAAACCAATTTGTCAATAATTGAGTGCTTTCACGAGCGCAGCTTCACAGGTAATCAATCGACGATGCTTCCCATCGTCACGACTGAAAAGCAGTCTCGGACGCGATCGGTTCAAAAGCAAACAGAAGTCGCAGTTTGACATCGCCTTCTGATTAAAAGATAATCTCTTGCTTCTTCTTGTGACAATTATTCGTGCATTCTTCTGACACAACACGATAGCAACAGGTGAAATCTTATTAATTCTGTATTCTAATCGAAGGTGAGATTTATCAACCGAATGACGTCAAATGACAGACAAAATAGCATTGAGAAAAAAAATTCTGAATTCATTGCAATCTATCTAGCCAAGGTAAGAAGTGTAATCGTCATTCGCTATCGTGCGGAAGCTCAGCAACGTTGTTTTGTCATTAGATTCGTCGTGAAAATGAAATGAATCAAACGGGATTTGTTGCTATAATCCGGGAAAGCAATAATGTGACATTACGGATTAGTTTTGCCGACAAACACTTGGATGACGGTTTGACGAATCTTGTAACATTAAATTCCAACGATACCTTTCCCCCAGTTTTGTACATGTACATGTACAGAAGATTTGTCTTGAGACAGCCGAAAGGTGTCTTCATACATCAACAAGAGCAACGCAGAGCGTGGCATATGCCCCCGATCAGTATGTGGGCAGATTGGAAGATGACTGAGGTAATCAAAGGAAAAGAAAGACCCAATAATCTAAGGCAGGCGCAGGGGCCATCTTGGATGAGTGATGCAGCTATTCATTGAAGAAACCTCCCTTTAATCACTCCACAATATGTCACAGGAAAATATCGATCATCAAAAAGAAACTTTCTATAGAGACAAACCCTCACAAAAAAATCCAGGTTGATCGCTGAAAGCATTCTCAAGATAACTGACGGAAACCGAATTCAAGATGGTCACCATAGCCGCCATTTTGGAGTGCTGTGTTGCTGGTCATCAAAAGGAAACTTCCCCCATAGCGACCAGCCTGACGACACGAATGGTGTTTTGTAATGATTTAGAAAGTGTAACCTGACTGTGCAACAAAGTTGGTCTGTTTTAAAGTGGTTTTCCCTGCCTGATGCATTATAGATGCTGTTGTTGCTGCGAATGCAATGCCAGCTGGAAATGTCAGCGTGTGGGAATGTACAGATTTTGTGTCGGGTTACATCAATGCCATCGTCGATTTCATCCCCGAAGGAACAGTACTTTGTTGACCCGACTTCGAAAGCAACCACTCTCTGCGGGAAAATTGCCATCTATCAGTTTATACGGCAGTTGAGACTTTTTAAGTGAAAACCCGTCTACATATGGAGCAGAACCACAGCAGGAGAGGTTTGGTCAGTATTACTTTGATCTACCGGTAAATGATTTACGATGGATACACAGTCGGTATGGCGTGAGCAGGAGGGCGTTTGGACAGGGTCATCCATCACACAATTTCTTTCTGATAATAAACGACCTAGGTAGAGCATTCGCAATCATTCAGAACTTTCGTGTCCTCATCGTTCCACGAATGTACACAGGCCTTGAAAAATGACGCAGGTGTGGCAGGCATCGAAGTCCCTCTGGAATCAAGTAGGTTTTTATTGTTCAAAGAGGGATTGGGATGGCTATTACACCATGACCATTCGAATACGACCTTATTGGCCTAGCAGCAGGCTATTTTAACTACACCTTGCATTCCTGTAACGCTGGTGACAGACTAGCGCGTACGCGACAAGGAGGCGTTCCGCCAATTAGATTCTTCGGTAGGTGTTTCGGTCCGTGTTACCACCTCCCTGATTGGTTGAACGCTTTCCCGACGCGTTGCATGCTTACGCGCCAGCCTCTGTTACCGCCTTAACTCAGATTCCTTTCACACCAGCGTCAAACACTGATTACGAATTTTTCTAACCGAGTGGCAAATAGACGTGATGTTTTAACGTGGTATGCTATTGAGACCGGTTCACCGAAATCACTAGGCAATTCCTGCAACCGATGATGTAATCAGTATATGTAGGTAAACGCATGTTAGAAATCGCTTTACCTACACTCATGTAAAAGGTGGAAATGTCGTCTAATCCTGTGGAACAGGGTACCCAGTATCAAGGGTAACGGCTGCCTGTAAGGGTCCGGGGGTTAGGGGTTAGGAGTAGGAGGAGTAGGAGCAGGCTTTAGGGGTCAGGGGAGGAGGCCATGTATCAAGGGTTTGGGATAGGGGCCGGGGGTAAGGATTCAGGGTGGACGACATTCACCCCCTTCAGCTACACTGATATCGGTGTTACCAAGCAAAAGAAAATGCCGTAGACTGTCATCGAAGACAGGTATACTAAATATTGAAAGACTGTCCAAGCGAAATGATTGTGTTTGTTGGCCAATTGTGATGGATCACGGCAGGTTACACAAATGGAAAGTGGTCTGCCATGAAAAACGGTCCTCCGACAGCAGCTATGAAAGATCCGTTCGTCTTATTAGGATTGTAAACCTTGCGAAGGGGTCACAACAGAGAACGGCTTGACACCACAAGTGGGGCTATTATTACAGATTGTATTTCCGTGGGAAGGATGTATCGATGAAAGAAGAGAAACAGACAATGGGCGCCAACCACTTCTCAAGCAGTAGAAAGGACGACTACCTCCAATCCTGTGCCTTATCAGTGCACACCATGTGCATTCCGTATGCACTGCACAGAGAAGAACATTTTTGAAGCCTTCTCTGCTGAGTGCAGGGCCACATTTTTGAGGCCTTCTTAGTTGGGTGCACGCCAAGTTACGAAAGTTTCGTGAATATGGCCTCACATACAACTCAAAATGAGTTTAATGTTCCCATCTTGGTATGTGTACCCACGGCTCCGTACCCATAAAAACGGATGATTTTTTACAGTTTGTATATCACAAAATCCACGATAGATTGTATTATAGGGTGGTGAGGTGTAGGTCTGTATGTACAATGTAAATGCACTGTCGTGGTCCCCCTATCATATACACAGGCACGACAAATCTACAGCAGACGTAGGAGGGCGATAGTCCAGCACGAATCTCTCGAATACAGGCGGATGACCACCACCAGTATTAAGGAGACAGTGCGTGGTCAAAATGCAAAACCCGTGGCATTAGGCAGTTAATGACACCACATTCGTCTTCCAACAGCCTCTGAGGTGGTGCATGATCAATACGGCACTTGGTGATTTAATAAAGGTTCTATCCATTTCATTGACTCTTGCCAACATTCCTCAACTAACACTATCACAAATGTACCAATGTCTGAGTCAACTACAGATGGTATCAAGTGTTAACGCCAGAGTTGCAACTAATTAAAAGGAAAGGCTTGACCTACGGTTTATATTGGTGCCTTATTTAACGTTTCAGGTGGAACTCAAATAGACGATATTTGCTGAACAACTCTCTTGATTGGTGTTATGTCACGTGCGCAGACTGATTGGTTATTCCTAAGGCCGATGAGTGGAGTGGTTAAAAAACAGTTGCGGATGGTATACAAAAATAAGTAGTCACCACAAAGATTGGTGTATCAAGAGACGTCTGCTTGTGCAGGTCGCCATGGCCGTGCATACGAAATGCCAGTATACACCTAGGCCTAGCAGTGTGTTACATAACATGGGGAACGTAAGGAGTTCGGTTGCCCAAAAGCCTACAGCAGCTATTATTCAGGCCTATTGTCTAGTCCATTGTCATTGAATGAATGGCTTGGCAGTGTGGTTTACAGGCCTATATCCTTTGAATAACAGAACTCCTAATTCCCCTTTCGGTTCTCCATTGTGTCACGCGATTACAACTTTGGACGAGGCCAATCAGTACATAGGCCTACATGCGTGAATTCATGGGGAACACCTCCAGTGTAGAGGCGTTGGAGCGGGCGTGGTTGGACCCGCTAATATCAAGACCGGAGCTGATGTTTATTTTGAGGATAAATCGCGTATTTACATGTGTTTTCGAATTGCCATGTTACCTACTACCAGTGGCAGTCGGAATTAGTTTTCGTTTGGACTTTCTCCATTTTTGACGCAGAGTTTTTTTTTGGATACGTACACTGTATATTTGGAGGCTACCTCTATCCATGCAGAGCCCTCGATCCTTCACTTCCGGTAATCAGGCGAGTGAATGATGACGTAGTTGGTATGCGCAGGGTCTAATGGGTGTTTCAAGGTAGGAAGCTTAGTGCACATTACGAACATTACCGAACGCTCGACTTCGGCAGCCTCGTGGTCTGCCGAAGTTGAGCGTAAACATTTTTGCATACAAGTGGGAGAGTATATCTGACCTGTCAGCTTTAAAGGGCCTCTAGAGGCAGCTTGCTATTAGGCTACTAACAGTTATGCAAATACAACAGGCGGCGCTAGTAACCATGAACTCATGAATTGTGGATCAAATGTTGACAGTGATGAAATATACTTCAACATTGATGTCCAAGTTGGATCCTCATGCCACCAATTCTCTGTTAGTCATCATATCAATATGCACTAAAAAGCTGCCTCTAGAGGCCCTTTAAGACTTGGACGCGTGTAACTTCGTCAAATGCAGTGTGTGCATTTACTGAAGTTATAAATTTGGCCCTAGTGTACGGTGTATAGCAATATACAATAAATTGCTCGCCGTCAACCACTTTCCCTTTATAGCTGTATCCCAGCCTCTGGCAACGTGTAAGTCAAGACTAACCTTGTTATCTGATCTAATAGAAAGAGACATATAAAACCATTCTATATAGGAGGCGATGAGACGCAACTTAAGTTACAATCAAATCAAAAGCTTTCACCTAGAGAGTGCCGTAAGGTGAGCTTTCAAATGGCAAAAGAAGGAAATTAATCGGTGCAGTTTATACCCGGAATTCACACCCTTCGATGTCTTAGACCAAGTTGTATCTCAAAATTGACTATAAGATTATTAGTGAAGTGTATAGAATACACAAATACACATATTTTGCTTTTTATTTCATCATATTCGTGTTCGAGTATTTTGGAAGAAATCGCGGACAATCAATTTCTGACTTCATTTTTCCACATGAACAGTTGCGCAAGTCCATTACAGCATTTAAATGCATGCAAATTCCTGCAATGACGTCATCAAATTAGTCCCAACATTCTCCTCTGACCAAATCCATTAAATATGTTATACACGTAACTTTTTAACCAGTTGGAATCTTTTTTCAAAATGAAACAAAAAGGATTTTGATCAGATCCCCGAAGTTTCTAAAGTTGTAAAAACGTAGGCGCAACTGGGACTTTAGGCAGGTTGTCTAAGCAAGGTGTTTTCATTGCCTCATTATCAGATACCTTCGACCTGCCATTAGGCAGTACTGCTTTTCCCAAACTGGCGATAACATGATGGGCGCATATTTTGCAAACGCCTCAAACGACAGAAACAATTACATGAAACGGTGACTAATAGTCCAAAGGATGTGCAAGTAAGCATGTTTTACAAAACCATATACGGCCAGGGATGCCATATATACCATGTTTTTTGTAATTAACAAGTGTCTTTCTTCCACAGCCAAAGATGACCAGATGTATTTGATGCATTTACAGAGGAACAGGAACTGTTTCTTCTCAAATGGGTGCAGAGGGTGAGCGGGTGCACTATGCTACTGGTGCCATGATTTCAAAAAAGCTGGGTTGTTTTCGACATTTGAGAATGTGTGACTTACTTTTAGTTCTTAAAACAGTCTTTATTTACCACTTTTATCGACATACTGTCGTCTGCAGAAGGGACAAAGATACAGCGGGTTCTAAATTACGCTGCTGTATATATTCCGTGGGAACGTACAGCATGCTTCTCCCTTTCATTAATAGCTTTTTTCTTGCGGGCAGCCTCGCTGGGTATCAACGCACAGGCATGTGGCCAGTAAATGAGGCTTCAACCAACGTCAGGCTGCAATCACATAGAGCTACACACTACACGAACACGCCGGTTAACAATGGTTTCACGACGGTCGCCAGCCCTTTGTGAAGCTACTGTTAACCGGCCTGTCCGTGTAGCGTGTAGCTCTATGTGATTGCAGCCTCAGGGACCAGTACACATACATGTAGCGTTTTGACAGGACAATCGACTGCTTTGATGAAGGTTGCTATGAAGTGCAGGACCGACCGCCAAGAAACTCCGATAGCACTAACAGAGAAATCTGTAATGGTAAAAGGCATTGCATACCTCTCTGTTAGGCACTGTTAGTGTATCGGAGTTTCTTGGCGGTCGGCCCAGAAAGTAAATCTGAGGCGGACACATGTTTACATGTTTCTTTGCACTGCCAGTCCGGTTTGCAGTGATTTGGGCATTTTTTTTTAAAATTCGTTCCCTTAAGTGAAGAAAGTGAATTTTAGGGGGACGTAGATTTACATGTTTCTGTGCACTGCCAGTCCTGTTTGCAGTGGTTTGGGGCATTTGTTTTTAAAATTTCGTTCCCTTAAGTGAAGAAAGTAAATTTTAGGGGGACGTAGATTTACATGTTTCTGTGCACTGCCAGTCCTGTTTGCAGTGGTTTGGGGCATTTCTTTTAAAATCTCGTTCCCTTAATGGTTAGGGCCAGTGTTAGTGTCAATGGTGAAGTCAATCGCATTGAAATACTGTTGCCGGCAAGTCAACCTGCAACCTGCATTTTATGCCAACCAATTTGATGGCAGGCATTACTTTCGAATGTTTGTTTCGGGACCTTGTTGTTCTAAGATGGCGACGTCATTCAAAGAGTAGGAAGCGTTCACTGATAACATTAATGTTTTGACTTAACAGATTCCCAATTTCTTTCCCCGACGTAATATTTTATTCACAAGATGCAAAATGAACCAGTGTTTTTAAACCATGGTTTCTCTATCTTCATTACCCGCAGTCCGTCGGGATATTAATCTCCTAGTTCGTGAATAAGTAAAGTTTAGAAGAAAACACCATAGATCGGTCTGGCCTTTGCCATGCACAGAGTCAGAGTTGCTTCAGGGTTTTTTACAACTCCCTTCTGTCTAGCCAGTGTTGCATTATGAAAAACTTGGCCACCAGTTTCTGGTAACTGACGTATAAATCTTTCCTCTCAAGCAACCAGGTGCAGGATGTTAGAAGTAACAGATCAAAAGTGCCAAATATGTAGTAATAAACTAATTCAGCATTTCGATACTTTTCTACAACATCCCTTATCGAAATGTGAAATAGAAAAGGGTTTCTAAGGTGAAAGTCATCGCCGTCCTTCACTCTTAGTCAAAAAGGTTCTTTAGGGGTTCTTTGTGCCTCACCAGGGGAACCCCAAGGTTCTATATAGAACCTTCTGTAAAGAACCCGAAAGGGTTCCATATAGAACCTTTCGGTCGCTAAAGAACCCATAAAGGTTCCAGTTAGAACCCTTTTCTGAGGAAAAGGTTCTATATGGAACCTCTAGGGGTTCTTAAACAACCCGAGGGTTCTTAAATCAGAGGGTTCTCCTGGTGTGGCAGCAAAGAACCTTTTCGGCTAAGAG
>NMRB01000198.1:521776-540652 GCA_002633025.1 Notospermus geniculatus
TGCCAGTAATTAACAGATAATTGAAAAAGTGAATTGACGGTGGGAATTTATCATGAAAGACTAGCATTTTGTAATAACCGAAACTTGAAAAAATTTTCCTAGTCCCTTTAACCACTATCCCTTATCGAAACATGGAGTTTCCAAAATAAATCCCTCGATACCCACTTCACAAACGTTGCCATTGGACTGTGGCAGCTACAGCATATCAAGCAAGACCAAGAGGCTATTTTTCTTGTACCGCCCTATTCCCCACACAGATCGATCTTATGGCGCAATCAAGAAAACATTGGCAAGTCTTGGCAATCTCCACCCTGATTCTTGATTACAGTCCGGTTATTTCTGTTTACAGATCAAACCAAGGATGCAATGAGCAAAGAACATCTCCTTAATACCCAACGGTATCGACTTATTGTCAAAAAAGATCTAAAGACTCCACTTTGGTATTCAACATGGGCATTGGAACTAAACGCTATCAAAGGAGTACATTCCTTGATGGCACCGTGAGCAACTCAATCATGATATTTAAAGAACATGCAGGTTCCCGATAGGTTACATTGGGTTAAATGTAGGTCTGTCGCGCATGCTCCAAATGATGAACGTCAAGACGGACCGGACTTCTTGTCAATCTGCATGACGGCGCAAGTAAGCATATTTTAAAATATGCACCGGGGTCCATATTCATAAACATACTTACGTCAAAGTGTGATACATGTAAATGTACATGTACTTATCTGTTGTGATGAACAAAGGATAAGTGCCACACTTAGGCTTAAGTAGTTTTATGGAGATGGACCCAAGATCTCGAGGTTGCACCCCTCACTGAAAGTGTCCAGAATGGCCAAATTTCAAGTAAAGTTAAGGGACCTTATTCACGAGGCTCTCGTAATTGACTGACAACTATTGTCCATTCGTGGACAACCTATTGTTCACTATCAACCTGACAAAGAATTTGCGTCGGGTTTTGTGAATAAAGGCCCCATATTCATAAAACTACTTAAGTAATAAAGTGCCACACTTATCCTTTGTTCAACACAAAAGAAGTAGGCCTACCGATATCACACGACTTTGACTTAAGTATTTTATGAATACGGACCCAGGGGCCGTACGCACAAAACATCTTAGGTGTAAAACTTCCCTTAAAGCGGATTGCTCGCGTCTGTCCAAAGTGAACCAAAAATAATAAAACGTCCCGTTTTATTCGTAACAACAACTGGTAAATGCATTGCGGCGGCTGCTCCGGAAACGGTGCTGTGGAATCTTTGACTCGGCACGAACAGTCCGCTTTAATACTATTGTTCCAAACAAAACCAAGATACAGAATAGCACAAAATTGACACACACAATGATAATAAGCAAGAAGTCAATCTCCAGAATTCACGAATTTTCGACCCCAACCGGGGTCTTTTTCAAGTGGAACTTTACAATCTGAAACTCTGACTAGAAAAGACCTTTAGAAAAGAACTCTTTTCTAGAGTTTCAGATTGTAAAGTTCCACTTGAAAAAGACCCCGGTTGGGGTCGAAAATTCGTGAATTCTGGAGATTGACTTTTTGTTCCAAACAAAAGATACATGTTTTATGCATACGGGCCCAGATACCCAAGTGGTAGGCAGGTTGCCACTTTTGGACACTACTGAGGGGTGGTTGTCCACTGTCACGACTGTGGTATCATTGATCAAAAACAGAATGTAAGCGATGCAGTGGCCTGTTCGGAATTCTTGGCAAGTACGATTCTCCTGGTCACGCGAGAAGCTATCAACGCCTCCAGAGCTACATTATCAGGGATATTCCGGAAACCATTCACCAAGGTCTCATTCCTGAAATCTATTGAAGCCCCGCAGGCTCATAATAAAAGCGAACTATATGAAAACTAGGCTCTACAGGGAACCATATATCACGGCAATCAAGCTACCAGTATAGCCATAGACCCCGGAGGACTTGGTTGCATTGTTAGACTTGAAATGAGCCGGAGGTGGTAGTTACTTCGTTGGGGTTATAGATCCATATGAGATAATGGAGCTTGATAACTTTGGGCCCGTCAGAAGGAGGAATAACAAAGGGAATATTTACATACAATGGTTTGCAAACGTTTCATGGTTCCTCTCTTTATCTATTTTGGCTGCTACATGTATGCGGGTAGTTTCTTCTGGAAACATGGTTCACATAAATGCTTCCCGCCTGTGTGACATTTGCCAGTGTTCCTGTATGTCTGTGTTTCCCCTTATTGTTTGGGAAACGCTCGCCGATAGATCGACATATTTCTTATATAAGTCGCCTAATGTCAAGTCGCAGCTTATTCCGTCACACAATAGCAGGAGAACACTCACAGATGGGGAACACTCAAAATGTTACACCGGTTACAGTCATGGATTCTGTGCTTGACGACAAATACGCTCAACAGCAATTGATCCAGTTCGCATTTGGCCCCGATAAACTTTCCAACAGTAGATTCTATATCAGACCGTTACGTCCATAAAAGGTGAAAGATCATGGCATTTGAAATAATGGTTTAGAAATCAAACGATAAAAGTAACCGTTAACGACAACTTTATTTTTGTACCGAAAATGCAATATAAAATCTGCATAGTATGAAAAATAACGTTGTCGTAAGTTTACGTTTGTCGTTTGATTTCTAAACCTCCCTATCATCTTAAGATTTACTCCACGACAAAAATAATTCATTCGAACAGTATCACTTGCAACACCACTTGCTTTTTGTACCGTGACAAAACCCACGCGACCTTTACTGTTTACTATCCTTCCCTTTTCATGGTACAAAAAGTAAGTGAACTGGCCTCGAACCTCGAACTGACTCCGTGTAAAAAGCAGATCAGCACGATATGTATGCTTCGGTAAAGTCATCGGGGGAACATGGCCCCTGAGAGGATATCGAATGTCACTGTATACGGATATGATAGCTATTAATAAACGACTGTCGTCTGCAGATGAAGCAGCACCAATAGCCCTACACTACATAAAAACCCGCGTCTCACCCGGGTTTTTTCTGTTTACACCTGTTAAAAGCGCGGGTGCTGGACCCGCGGATGAAAAACCCGGGGCTAATAAGCCCTCCGAGCTGGAAGGGTTTTTGGAGGGTTTAATTTAGATCACCGTCACAAGATTTTTAGTAGTGTCGACGCGCATGGCGTCTCAGGGGGGGATTTTTCAGAGCCGGGCTTGACACGGCGTCTCAAAAAGCCCGGAGATTTCTATGTAGTGTAAACAGCACCAATGCCTACACCTTTACAAATGGATGGTACGTTCAATTATGAATACCTCATTAATGCCTCGGTAACATTTAGTCGATAAAGCGGATTTCATCGCTTTAGACAATATTTGGTTTCGATACTATGTTATTGATTCAACAAGCGAAATCCATCTCTAGTCAATAATTTCACATGCTGGTGTTTTTTTCTCATTTAGTTAATGAACCATGTGTTATTGCTTGTGCAACAACATTCGAGGGAGAGCTGTAATAAAACATGACATTTTTGCTGATTTGAAGGCTACTCTAAATTATCATGTTACCAACGACTGGGTCCCGAGTCTAGAGCCGACGCGAAACGACTGTATCGGAATAACGAGCGGAAACTCTCTTTCAGAGCCCAAACCCAAGACCCCTTTAATTTTGTTCCCAAACGAGCATGTAAGACAAGACCAATCGTTTCAATTTGTCTCTGATATTGGAAGTCTCGACAAAACCTGACCACTTATGAGCATGTATTGAATCACTGGATTATTGATTATTTTTCATATCATAAGCGACCCGGAAAAACATCTTATTACACTTTATGTCATGAACGTCAATCATCGAACCGCCTCGGGTGTCTCGAGCGGTATTTACTTGGGAGAGAACGGAGCAAGGCACTGGTTGAGCATCGTCCTACGTCAGGCTTTGGAGGAATTGAAAAAAGAGGAACTCTAACTGACATCTCAACTCCTCCGACTTATTAGTATATAATTTTTGTCATGATTATGATGCAAGGGCCTATTTCATAAAGTGACTTTACGCTAATGGTACCATTAACTTAATGCATTTACCATTTGGTTAAAGGTACCATTAGCTTAAAGCCACTTTTTGAAACACCCTGATCATTAGATGACTAACAGTTAGAAAAAGAAAGAACTTGTGAAAAAAGGAAAGATCCAGCTCCTTCAAGAGAAGAATTGTCAAAAACCATAACTAAACGCTAACATAAATATGCTGATCATTAAAATGGTACATGTAGTATCTGGGGCCAGTTGCACAAAAGTTAAAAATCACTGTTAGTTTATCTTGGCGTTAACTTATCCCAAAATGTTAGTTTTGTTAGTTAACACCAAGTAAGGGATTTTAACAGGAAAAGTTAAATTAACAGACTTTTATCTTTTCAATTTTTGTGCAACTGGCCCTAGGCCTTTATTAAAAGAGCTGAAACCCTCCTTCTTTTTATTTCTTTTGGACAACTTCGTTACCGAATATATTCATGAAGCCTAGCAATTTATCCTTTTACCTTTCTTTAACATCACAAAATATAGAGGGTGCCTTTCCTGTGTGCTGATCTCGTCGCCATTATGACTACCCACGCCCATTAGAATATAGACTATGAACCATATGCAATCCACAGGTCAGACCTGAATATCAACTCACGTTACAGGCCTAGCTAGGTATACAATAATACATGTAAGCTGAGAAAACTGGGGTCAGGAACCGATGGTTTCTAAGCAACTAAATAAGGAGTATCTCCTGTCTCGCTATCTTTTGTTCCTATCGTCATGACAGCATGTTGCTAAGGCTTTATTCGAAGAGAAAAAGGCCTTGTTTGTGCCATGGTGGAGAATATCACTCAGTTTTGCCTCAACTGCATCTGAAATGTACACAGATTGATTCAGATACCAACGATGTCGACCAATTAGGGCCAAAGAAGGTGTGTCAGCCATTATCCGACAGTCCTATCTTTCACCAAATACACCCATTATTCGCAAGGCACTGATTCATTGATATTCGCCATTTTGTCTAAAGTCAGCACGGCTCCATTTTTTTAGAATAAGGAAGCAATCGAACTTAAGCTAGGAATCCACCGCTGATTTTCTGCGTTGCGACTTGCTTTGCAACCTGCTACCTGCGATTGAATACGATCGCAAGGAACTGATACATGTCGCCGACCGATTGCCGTCTGAAATTGACCACATCTTCGCCATTGGTGGAAATCACGTCCAGCGAGTCTACAACGGCGATCGAGTGCCCAGTTGCAACGCAACCCACTTGCAAAGCAAGTCGCAACGCAAAATCAGCTTGAAAATCAATGGTGGATTCTTAGCTTTAGGGAAAAATAGTGAAGACCGGTGTAGCAGTAAAAAGTGTCCCCCTGTAAAAAGTGTCCACTTCAATGACGGAATAAGCGGCATGCGTATAGAAACCAATTGTCAGAGATTAGAATGTAACAATAGGATCTTTTGTTCCCCGGACAGTTTTTCCTAGGACATTCTTTCCCTTCACACCTGTGTCAAAACACCCCACGACAATTTCGACCAATTTCAAACTCCTCTAGTAATAAAAGCATAAAGAATGAGCTGACGTACACCTTGTATGCTTGGAAAACGTGATACGACCACTTGGCGATACCTATTAATAGTTTACCAACGTCTCGTGAGAACAACTAAGAAAAACAAGAAGATCCGTGTATGGTAATACAAATCACTCTTTTGTTAAACGTTGTCGATTTTTGTGAGCTGCGAAGAAGCAAATGCCAGCTGCCTCTGCACATGAAACCCCTCGGAGAGATGGTCGCAATGCAATGCTTTTTTGATCTAACAAGTTGCGTTAGATATTTTTATATTTTCATACGATGTAATCATGACATAGGTAATGGGAAATGCAGAAGGGTGTTTCGAATATAACATCATTTTTGCCGGTTTATAATCACTTTAACAGATGGTGTTTCACACTATACCTGATGAGTTCTCTAACAGACAAATATCATAATAATGCTACCGTTGCAAAAGCCATTTAGGGACAAGATTTCTTGACGAGATTGCAAGGGCGTCAAAAATGCGCCGATTCACTTCACACCTGCGACCTTCGCTAAGGAGTTCGCTGACGCCGAAGGCAAGTCACAAGTTTTTCATGCCCATACCTCGCGTCTCTTCGACACAAGCTCCCATCAGCCAGACGTCCCAGGCCAAACAAGCTGATATAACGACCGACCGTAGAGGACGTTGCCATTGCTGCAGTCAGGCCACACAGACAAATAACTGGGGATGAACATTTCCTCTTTGGGTCACGTTGGCAAGTAAGCTAGGAGCAGTCCCACACCAGACATGCAAAAGGCATTTAGGGACAAGATTTCTTGACGAGATTGCAAGGCCGTCAAAAATGTGCCAATTCATTCCACACCTGCAACCTTCGCTAAGGAGTTCGCTGACGCCGAAGGCAAGTCGCAAGTTTTTCATGCCCATACCTCGCGTCTCTTCGACACCCAAGCTCCCATCAGCCAGACGTCCCGGGCCAAACAAGCTGATATAATGACCGACCGTAGAGGACGTTTCCATTGCTGCAGTCAGGCCACACAGACAAATAACTGGGGATGAACATTTCCTCTTTGGGTCACGTAGGCAAGTATATTAAGCTAGGAACAGTCCCACACCATATTTGCTCATTCTCCGGTATCTGGTACCATCGGAGGTGAATACCAAAGAAAGGCAATAGAGTGATAATCACGCCATTAGTCTCCTATCTTGTAAATGGGTTTCTAACGATGTATGGTCATAGCTCGCGGTTACTAGGATACAAATGAGGATGGAAGTTTCACACGTGTTTGACAAACGTTTATAATATTGTCTCCCTGATGAAAGCTCCATCCTGGTACACGGATGTGGCGTTTGGCTCATCACGATGGTCTGCCAGGTAATCTTCGCAGTCACGTTATCGTAGGCACCGACCACCCTTCGAACCTTTGAGGATCTTTTCTTTCCTCTACCCTTCTACCTCTATAGAGGTTCTTCACGTGACGTCACACCCTAATTAGCATAGCATACAATGGCACTGACGGCCATACTGGCCCGAGTGTCAATGGGGTGTACTGAAAGAAATCAGATTTTAACTGGAATATTTTCCAAACTACCTTTCTTATCACTTCAGTTTCTTAGGATATGATTTGTCACATAAAATCACATGTTCTACAGCAGTCTGATGATTGAATGACGCCTCTCTGTTGTACAAAGAGACAATTAGTGCTGAATTACATAGAGTCGTAGTACACTGTGCACGTGTCGCCATTCAAAATGGACACGCCAAAAGCCTTCCTCGCTATAATGTACACCTCGCTATAACGTACATTTTGCGTGGATCCCGACGTGTACGTTATAGCGAGGGTTTACTCTATTACTGACGGCCAACATGGCCAAGCACATGGCTAATTGTGTATTAATTCGCTCATTAGCATTGAGTTGTGACGTCAGTGAAGAACCTCTGTAGCCGAAGATTCATTGTCGGACAGAAGGACGGCGACAAGAAGGTCAGGATTTTCTGAACTTGTACCCGAAGAACTTTCTCAGAAACACGCGTGGGCCTCACCTTTCGTGAGCAGACATGGTTAATCGAAGAATTAATGGAAAGAGCCCGCCGCCTGCCAAACCAATGAATAAGAAGTAAGAAGCTGTATTAGTCTACGACCATCAATATCCCTCCAGAGGCTAATACCAAAAACAATACATTTTTATGGGACCTATATTGGGTTCATGAACAGTGGGGCGTACGCGGCTGCAATGCGAAAGTTGGCCATTAAGTTCCGGGCAGCCAAAACCACTTCGCTGTCTAGATTTCTTGTGAGAACAGCAGCGCCATTTGGAAGGAACGAGCTTGCAATCATAGGCCCCCAGTGGCCCTGATGTAATTGGCTTGTTCTCCAATCTTTGGGTTCCGAGCCACCGAAAGTGGATCGGTAACGTTGTTTACGTATTTCACAAGCAGACAATTGTCGTCGCAAAGGGAATTAGTGACGAGATCAGATCTAAAAATAGACTCTCGCGAGATTGTTTCGATATTTCTCTGTGTTAAATGTCTCCCTAGTTGACGATAACTGGTGAATATAAAAGTACCACCGCTTTCACTGGCGCAGGGGTACACGTATATAGCCACTCAATAGCGAGCTCGGTGAAATTGGCCAATGGCATGCCTTGGCAATCCAATAAATGAATACCGGGCAAAATTCTAGTGGCACCATTGGTAACTGAACAGATGAAGGTTTTTTCTGGTGCCATGTCAATGTATGTACGTATACAGTCATGGACATTAATTTGTCTATACCTGATACCGGTACTTTGAATATTTCAAACACTATTTTAACACGGTTTGTTCCACATGAAAGCATCAAAATTTCCTACAAAACACGAAAATTTCAAATTATCAAAATTTTGATAATCTCAAATCTCTCAGCAACCACGCAACATATCTTGACGAAACAAAGCCCAAAATCCTTAGAAAGTTCCACTCTATCACAACTGCAACAAAAAGTCACAAAAATATCACAAAATAAAAAGTTTGATTTTTGGTGTTTCTTTCTGATGAGCTATTACATAATTACGGTATTTTCAAATTTCCAAAATTTTGATGCAGAAATATGACCAACAAATGTGGAACAAACCGTGTTAAAATTGGCCCAGTAGTATTTGAAATATTCAAAGTTTCAGGTGTAGATAAACTAATGTCCATGACTGTACATGTACTTCGTTTCGCTTGTATTTTTCACATTTCAAGAGTTTGAGATGTACGTATAAGCATATATAACGTCCCTAACGTAAAATGATGCATTTTCTCAGGCAATCTTTCAGCACTAACGACGGTGCGAAGTAGCTAGATCGGGGAAACATACATTACGAGTCAGATTAATTGTCCGCCGAAGGATCACCTGCCTAACCCGATACAATATTCATCGTGGCTCCAAAGCTATCCATATTTTTTTAGTTAATTCATGGAGTAATTATGAGTGAGGTATAATGCACCTCTTCTGCACCGTTTTGAACGTCCACAGAGGAAGTTCAAATATGCTAATTAGTGTCGTAAAATATACCAATCACGTCGGGATGAAATTATAATGTGGCATTCTAATGAGGACATGGATATAAAGTCTGATTTCCTGAAAAGGCATGTGCATGAATGTGCAGTTGTACGAAGAAAGACAGCAGTGAACAAGCGATGATCCACTGATGTCTCTCTGCTCACTATACTAGCACAAAAGTTGGCACGGTGCGAACTCCCAATTCCCTTAAAATCTTGACTTCATTTCTTTCATACATTTCTGAAGTCGTACCGAATTTGTACCCTTTGTGTCGTTGTTGATCTCCAATAACACCGTGACCACTGCTCGAAGGACATTGAAACAATAGCGGGCGTCGTCGGCACAACAGTTACATCATCTAACTTGTATAAAATTCGCCGGGTTGCGCATTGTCTCCATGTTTAGAGGCTTCTCTTCTGGGCGCAGTACACCTCTTTCCTTGCAGTCCGGGCAAATCCAGTAAGCGTGTTAAGAGGTTTTGATCCCTGTTTTCAATCCAATTTCCGTAGTTTTTAAGCCTTGCCTCCTATCCCTGAAGTGACGCTTAAATTTGTTTCTTGTATTTTTTAGTTCACTTGTCATGTCTGTCTTGTCTTGTACTGTCCTGGTACTGTTGAGGTGCATGGTTCGTAAATAAAACGTTGTAATCCGGGAAACGTCGTTCCTTCCAATCCTGAACAGGAGTACAACGGTTGTACTAAAATATTAAACTGGAGAAAATATCGTTCAAAGATACTAGTAGTGTACAATCATAAATCATGTATCACCATGTCCGAATAACAACAATTACTTGTCGACGTGAGAATTTGAAAATAAAGCTAAAATGAATGTCTCGGTTCTCTGGCATGTAGGCAGGCCTTCGAAGACGAGGTAAAGCATGTTGTTCTTCAACACTCATTCGGTTGTTTTAAACACTCATTCGGTTGTTTTGAACACTCATTCGGTTGTTTTGAACACTCATTCGGCTGTTTTGAACACTCAATCGGTTGTTTTGAACACTCATTCAGTTGTTTTAAACACCCATTCGGTTGTTTTAAACACTCATTGGGTTGTTTTGAACATTCATTCGGTTGTTTTCAGAGCAACATCCACCATTACCAGTCTGACACTCCCTCCCTATCAAATGCTTGCGTGTATTCACTCCGGGACCATTCCGCGTCACAAAGACCTCCTTTAGAAAAGAAAGAAGACTAAAAGCACGTTTCGAGACAAAGCTTACAACAGAGAAAAATTGCGATAAGTGTTGCAATTTTCGCTCGTTTCTACATATTTCTTAAGAAGCATGATCCCTTGATGGCTATATCTGAACCATTTAACCATCCGTGGCCCTAGACATGCGGCGTGCTCTTTTAGCTTCGGAGACATAGAGCAATCCTTAGAACTATATTAGCTTAGCTTTGCTGACCACTGCGGTCAAAGAGATATCGAAGTATCATAGACACTAATTGACCTTCTTATCTTATCTTTTATCGGTTTTTCCTTTTCAAAGGCTTCTACCAATGTCTACATCCAGATAACAACCTTTTATTGGGCAATACGTAATTGCAATGTCAAACAGAAACAGTTGCGTGGTCATCGGATCCCATCTTGTCCAAACAAGGCTATCGACTCCGTCTTTAGCCTTGTCCGAATCATGTCATCTTTTCCGTTAATGCATAAATTATTAATGAACCTGACCCCTACTTGACCCCGCCTCCGAGCCAATCAGAACTCGCGAAACAAATCACCGTTGGACACTTTCTTTGCTCTTCACGCTCGAATTTGTAACATTGATTTTGATTGGCGCGTCGCCTTTCCTTCGCGCCCCGATGATTGGCTGAGGCTCTCACCCCCTCAGAAACGGGAAATGTGATGGATTCGAACCAGGCTAGATGGCCGTCAGGCCAGATAGACTGGTGAGCACCAGATGTCGGATCCTAGCTTTAGGTGGAAGAAATGATTCTGAGATATCATTGTGCTCACACATGTGGAACCTTCCAATCAAAACCTAATATGGTCCTTAAAGCCTCACTGTATTGAGTTTTACGATATTTTCAAAGTGTTAGGAAGGTGCAGGAGGTCTCATAACCTTGTGAAGGTCCCCAAAATACTTGCCTGATACGTACACTTCAATGAATCAAGCCCTAGTTTTCAGCACACGTTGAAAAAACAGCAGGCAAAGCCCTAATGTATTCAGATAGACCACAGTACATTTTACACTACACTAACGTCGGAGGACGTAAGCACTTTCTGAATTCAATACAGTGAGGCTTTAAGCAAGCAAGACGAGTTGCCGAAATCTTCCTTCAGGAAGACACCGAAAATTAAAAATTCGTAAGATCATTTCAACTGATACTCAATACTACGGTAAAAACGCCCATTAGTGTAATGATACAGCCCTGGAAACACCAGCTTTAACATTAGGAACGTGAGAGCGACATAACGAAACCGAGTGAATAGCGAATTCAGCAAAAAAAAGCAAGCCTTGTGATCGGGTTACAGAAAATGTGACATTTCACCGCCGAGGAATCAATTTACGTTCTTCAATAGGACGTTTACAGGAATGTTTCCAAAGCCGTATCTAGTAGAATATCATTTAGTGCCACCTCAGACAGGGCATTATAGCTAGACCTTCTCATCAAACAATGGGTAACACCAAAAATATTCTTGTAATACTACGAATATACAAATGTATAAGGGGAAGAATGTACAACTCCAAAAAAGTGCCAAAAAGTGAGTTTAGTAAATTGCCTCTGGTGACCCTGTAACCGAAAGGATCTTAATTTGTGCAGGATTATTGTCTTGAAAAGATCATTACAAACAAAATGACACCTTCTACAGTGATATGCACTCAGAAATATTGACCTGGAGTTGGGCACTCTGAGCTATACAACAAATCCATGGTTTCACCAAAATCAAAAAAAATTTGACTGTAATTTGTCTGTAACTTTACATACAAGAATATTGATGATATTCTAAATAATACAATTTAGTCAACAACCGTCAAATCTAAACATTGATTATTTAATTAGAAAGCCTATAATTACCGTACGCCCTCTATTATCAGAAAACGTAACTTAATGCCACCCTTTTGCTTTACAACTACATGTAGTTATACATTCTTCCCCTTATATATTCTTGTACGTACATGTATAAGTAAATGCGATTTCGTGGTACAGACTGTGGAAAAGGAGCTCTACTTGTACACGCTGAAGGAATGGAATGGTTCAGCTACAGTATCAACACATGGTCGAATGAAAGCGTTACAAACGTTGTACAACCATAACATCTGATCTTGTCGGAGTGCAATATTTTTTTCCAGTAGTCGGAGGAGATCAAGTATTCCCTTCGCTCTATCCGGTAAAGAGGTATCGCGACAAAATGTATAGCTCCCATCACCGCTCACATCAGTTCACACCCTGCTGATGTGAAGTCAACCTTGAGTTGTTGCGGTACAATCCACAGAGACGCCGTATAATTACACTGAAACTAATATTGGTTCTGGCACTCCGAGTTTCACACATGCCCTCACACGAGCGATGAAGCTGCACAGCAACTGACGACCACATACATTTCATAATGAACTTGCGTATGCGTGGACGTAAAGCGTGGGCAAGATTGCGGTTTGGATGAAGCTGTCATCATGATATTGATCTTTCCCTGAAAAAACCTCCGGTGATCCGGATGCGAAGCGCCCCAAAGGATTTTTGTGTTCAGCTGATTGTCTCCTCTAAAGGGGCTTAGGGTGTCCACATGTGAGGTCGACATTGCGTCCTAAGCAACTCGCGGCAACTAGCTTTCCGGCGATGGCAGCAACTTGGAGTGACTGATCAGTTGCCGATGTTGTCGACCTGAGCGCGCTTGCGTCTCCGAGCAACTGCCGGATGCATCATGAGCGTCCTGTTCGATGTATAACTGCCAGTTGCTCCGAGTTCCTCTCAATCGCTGAAATGTCGACATGCGCGTGGTCGTTTTTGATCTGCGACGGATCCGTCGAGTTGCTTCAAGACGCAATGTCGACCTGTGGGCATCTTTACAGGTCGACATTGCGTCTTGAAGCAACTCTACGGATGGATCCGTCGCAGATCAAAAAACCACCACGCGCAGGTCGACATTAGGCCTATAGCACGATGTCGACAGCGCGCTTCCATGCCCTTGGTCCATTCCAACAACTAGCCTAGTCGCCGAAAAGTAGAACATGGGCAACTCGCGGCAACAAGCGGATCCGGCAGTTGCTCGGAGACGCAAGCGCGCTCAGGTCGACAAAATCGGCAACTGATCAGTCACTCCGAGTTGCTTCCATCGCCGGAAAGCTAGTTGCGCGAGTTGCTTCAAGACGCAGTGTCGACCTGTAAGCCCCTTAAAGAGATTGTCGTCCGTTCAATACAGATTCATGGCATACTCGCATACATGTACACAATGGTCCCGTCGGGACCCGCTGTCGTCCTCGCTATGTCGTATAGTAAAAGAACTATCCCGAGAATCCCACGAAGTTGTCAATTAATATCGGAGGACCCAAGGCTATTGACATAAAAAGTAATGACAAACATACGCTTATTTGAAATATTTGAATACAAGGCGGTCGCTTTTCTCTTCGTTAAGGCAATATGATGGACATTATGAATGATACAGCGATAGAAGCACTCACTGTAGTAAACGGAATGCAAATGATGTCGGACGTAGGGTCAATATCGGCAGTAACGTTAAACCTATGCCACTAAGGGTGAATTCGTTTTATTCTGAGCTCACCTTGGCAACAACTTGATATTTACCGATATTTGTCGCCAACAATAATTGCATACAGAAAGGTAACAAACTTGCGAGAGAATGTACTCGACTCAGATTACAAAGGAATCCAACATTGATGGAAATGGCTGACACAGGAAACGCCTTATGTACCATGGATAAAATGGCCTGTGGGATGTTAAAGCAACGATGACCCAGAAGGGAATTTGAGGTGAGGGACGATTTGTGATTCTGACCAAAAAATGGTTAAAACCGTCGCGCGGGAATGGGCGTGTAACTGCAATGCCGTTGTAAGATTTTTCTGTGTTCCCATCTGTGAGTGTTCCCTTGCTATTGTCTGACGGATATCGCAGGCCGGAGTGGACACAATTCATATTTAATGTCCACATTAATTCCGATTTTATATCCACATTAAATCAAGAATTTATACCCACACTCACTAAATCAACCAATTGCAGCTGAGTTTTTAATGTGGATATAAAATCGCACTACTTATTTAATGTCCATATAAATTCGTATTTTATGTCCCCATTAAATCGCGAATTAATATCCACATAAAATCGACCAATCACGGATAAGGACTTTTGGAAGGATGTGAGTGTTCTCGATCGCTTCCGTCCACAATTCCAAAACAATAAAGGAACACACACTGACACACAGAAACACTCTGGCAGATATACATGTAACACCGTATATCTGCCAGTGTTTCTGTGTGTTTTCTCCGTTTTCTCTCGTTTTTGTCTGTTTCCATATTGATGCGAAGTAAAGACACTGCCCGAACACGTTACCCCCGACGTTACCCTCCACAGGGCTAGATCTCACCTCCTCAGATCCATTCCAGGTCATTTGCACATGGTTAGATAGTCACTGAAAGGATATTGACATCCGGAACTAGCAGTGTAAAGAGGTATCGTGCACTTAAAACCGACTGAGACTTCATTATTGACCGATATGTCGACCACAAGAAATTAGAAGTCTCTCGCGGAAATTGCAATAGCGGGTGATCTGTGGCTAGCAGATCCGGAGGCAACCGTAACTGACTTTATTACAGGTAATTGCCCACCATTACAAACTTGTAATAGTAATTCTATATCTCTGTGATAGATCAATATCCAAATGGTGTTGTGGTTCAAATTGGCCTTATATTTTCACACCAATAAAATTAGCCTTTAATATAGATGCAATAAAGTGATCATAGCTTATGCTGGTATGTATAGTTTGATTGGATTAGTGAACGTGAAATGATCGATCATCTGTGACCAATGTCACCAGCAGAAGCAGAAATCAGCGTCCGTCATCGAACGAGTTCATTCTCACCATTACATGAGATCAGAAACGTCGCTTCAGACGGTGACATGGGGCCGAATTCATAAAAACTAGCATTTGCCTTTTCTGGGCTCTTTCTTGAAGAGGTATTTATAAAATTTCGCTTTTGCTTCATAGAACAAGCAACTCCCTATAAGAATTAGCAGAAGCTTTGTCTGGCGAGCATTAGCTTCATCAGATAGAAAATCTTGCTTCGCTTTATAAGAAAAGGTCGTTAGGTTAAGCAACTGATTATGAATATGTTTGTGAGCAAATTCTTTGGTTTGTGCTTCTCCTTGAAAAGCAAAAGCTTGGCCTTGGGGCTTTGGCTTGTAAGTTTTTGCTATGTTTTATAAATTCGGCCCATTGTCCTGCTGGATCAGAGGGCCTGATGTCCGGACAGCCGACCTAATTCGGCGAGTTCGCAAAAAGCGAGATGTTTGATGTGTAGCAATTAATAAAAACTGTTTTCTTTAGTCACCGAGGGGGGTTTCAATCCCCAGAACCCCCTCTGTATCCGCCCTGCTCTTACATGCATGAACATAGTGTCCGGAAAGGGAAAGATGCTCCTAAGGCAGAGGTCAATCCACTCTGGAGGAGCTTGCAAAAATGACAGCAAATGCTTCGTAGCATGAGGAAAAGCTCATCTTTATGTATACGTGATGAAGCATTTTCTATCTGATGAAGCTAATGCTCGCAAGACAAAGCTTCTGCTAATTCTTATAGGGAGTTGCTTCTTCTATGAAGAAAAAGCAAAATTTTATAAATCCCACTTCAAGAAAAAGCCCAGAAAAAGCAAATGCTAGTTTTTGTGAATTCGGCCCATTGAACAAACCATCATCAGACTTAACATCACGCCAATCAGACGTTCTGTTGCTGTCAGAGAATTGTCAGAGTATTAGATGGAAGCGTTACTTGAGAAACAGGTTCCTAGACTATTAACTGTGTGAACAAATGACCAGCACGATTCAAGTTTGATACCCAAGTAGCCATTGAGAGGGCCGATGGTACAGCAGGTGTGACAGGAATCAGCATCCTAGGAATGCAGAGCCGCCAAACAATTGATCGCTATGGTAAGGTTATATTCGAATGGTCATGGTCTCTCTAGCCATATTTCTAATCCATCGCTGAACAATAAGACCGGATTTTGATTCCAGGGGGACTTGGATTCCTTTCACACCTGGTTGTCCTTACAGTATTTGAAAGAGGCAGAACAACAGAGGCAAAAAGCTTTTCGACCGACAACGAAAGACAAAGCAGCCGTTCAGTTCCTTGGAAAATAGGTATAAAAACCAGCTTGATAGATCGGTTGATCCCAATTAAAGTAGCCATTGAGGTGGCCACCTGAAAGAGGCAGAACTACAGAAGAAAAAAGCTTTTCAACCGACAACGAAATACAAAGCAGCCGTTCAGTTCTTTGGAAAATAGGTATTGAACCAGCTTGATAGATCGGTTGATCCCAATTAAAGTAGCCATTGAGATGGCCACCTGAAAGAGGCAGAACTACAGAAGAGAAAGGCTTTTCAACCGACAACGAAAGACAAAGCAGCCGTTCAGTTCCTTGGAAAATAAGTATAGAAACCAGCTTGATAGATCGGTCCTGTGGACACTCGATTTGCTGACATCGTACTGGAATACAATAAAAGGCCAACTCGACAAGACAAGACACTCAAATGCCAGTTGGTTGCTTCCAAATTAAACAATTATCAGTTCTTTAAACATCATCCGCGGACACAACTGGCGTACAATGAAGGCCAACTTGAAAAGTCAAGACACTAAAATGTCACGTTGACACCTCCAGCAGTACTGTGGACAATATTAATCGTGACTTGAAATGATGGGAGAGAGCGGAAACGTTGCTCATATCAACGCCTTCCGGTCATCCGAAAATCATTCTTCAAGGAAATAGCTCGTTTCAATCTTTTCCCATTACTTCGGTTACATGACGACACAATCACTCATGTAATTTGAAGATGTACAATGTATGTTACTCAAGATGTAGGCTACTGAAAGTGTTCCTAACACCCGACACCTCCTGCTAATGTGAAAGCTTTGTGATGTTCAACTTCAGCTAGGAAAGATTTCTTTCCGAGGGAGTATCCCAGAATCAAGTGTTTGACAATGTCCTTGATGGAGCTGGTTAAAAGGTACTTTCATCTCGGAAAGGTTTTCAATTCACAAGACAAATAGTTCACAAATCGTTTGAGGACTAGGAACATTGGCACCACTGACATCGACAACCCGCACTGAGCCGACTTTGAGTATCGTTTCAGGTTTATATGCACTTAACAGTTCAGAATGTGCTTTATACGTTCGCCGACGCTAGTGTGTAGTGTAAAAATGTACTATGCTCTATCTGAATACATTAGAGCTCTGCCTGCAGTTTTTTCGATATGTGCTGAAAACTACGTCATGACTGTTCGAAGTACGCATTGGGCAAGCATTTTGAGGACATTCACGGGGCTATGAGATCTCTACCTGCATTCTACTAACACTTTGAAAATACCGTAAAATTCAATACAAAAGGGCTTTAAGAAAGGGGAAGAGGCCTCGAAATTTCGCTTATAGTTAATATTTAGTTGTGCAGGGTAGCAAACGGATTGGAGAGTTGACGTCTGGCCCGCTAGAACACTTGAGAGGGGAGACCATTTTCACGAAGACCTGTACATTGTACATGTACGTCATTACTGATCGATGCGGCGCAACATATCCAGCTTAGCGCTGGTCGGCACAGTTACGGCCGTTTTCACATTAAGCGCATCCTAACAAGTCGGAGATCAATTACATTTCGACCTTCCCGGTAACAGATCTCGACAGACGTCCTATAATGCAGACCATCTGTCACATCCCACAGAGTATTAACAGGGACAGACATCACTACACCACTGACGACGGCACAAGAACAAATACATGGAAGCAAACATGTCAACTACGGAGCAGGATTATGGCCACTGGCAGGTACGAGTCCAAATGGATCACGTCCCCAACACTCTTAGCCAAAAAGGTTCTTTAGGGGTTCTTTGTGCCACACCAGAGGAACCCCTGGGTTCTATATAGAACCTTCTGTAAAGAACCCGAAAGGGTTCCATATAGAACCTTTCGGTCGCTAAAGAACCCATAAAGGTTCCAGTTAGAATGGAGATGGGCAAAGAACTCGGATTAACCGGCATTCCCATGGTAATTTCCACGGTTTTTCTCTGATCATTAGATTAACTTGTCTGGAGGCAAAGTACGAGCGGAAAGGGCAAAGTGAAGTACAAAGCTGTCGAGTTCCTTTGCAAACTCATCGATAGCATCCGAGCATCTTGACATATCAAGGCCTACGGTCACTTCGCCCTTCGAACTACGCTCTCTTCAGCGAGGGTAGGAGTGCACTTGTCAGGGCAAGATGCACCCGAGAGAAACATACATACATGTAAATCTAATCTAATACGGACAATAACATCCTTGAACCAAATCTCGCGTTCAAATCTAGTGGAAAATAGATTGTGTTTAAGTGGCTTCACCGTGTTCGCACGACTTGGGATCCATCCCCTTGATTGGTCTGATCGCATCCCTAGTGCTGTTATTTGGGCAATTGACTCATGGCTAGGGCTCCATCGGTTTTGTAAGGACAGCAATGGCTATGCTTGAGAAGGTACCTATCGAGGCGTACCCTAACAGGTCACGTCCAGCGGAACTAACTTGCTGACTTTACAGTCAGGGCCATCGATATGAAAAGGTAATGTGCAACTAACTATCGTTCTGCTCCATCGTCCCCCCCCCCAAAATGCCATCGTTGATTGGCCTCGTTTTTATCAGACCTACAGT
>NMRB01000199.1:4726-32570 GCA_002633025.1 Notospermus geniculatus
AATTGCCCGGGGGGGGGGGGGGTGTCATAATATGGGTCAAATCGCAAAAATTTTTAGTTCTGTTTCGAGTCCTTCCTAGGGCCTACCTCTCCACCAACTTTCATGATCCTGGGCCTTGCGGTTGGGAAACGTGCCAGTTTAACGGACGACACACACACAGACGGACGACGCTCAGTATACATATGAATAGCTCCGCTGACCTTTGGTCAGCTGAGTTAAAAAGGTATTCAACGACATTTTGAAGCAGTTGTTCGAAGGACGCCTGACAGTCATGAGAATCGGTCCATAGGTTCTTATGAGTACATGAATACACGAAGTGATGGCTGTCCAATCAGGCACTCCCTATGTCCGTGCATCCGCCTCTCACCTCCAGGATATACCGTCGAATATATCAGACGGTAGATGTTGAGTTAGCTGATTGATGGCGTTTGTTGTAAAATCAAGGCCATACATATGTTCTGGTACACTGTCCCTTTAAACAATTTGGTACTTCCGTTTGGTGCTGCCACCTGGCAGTGGTATTCATAAATAAAGTCACTTGTGCCATGACTTCCAAACAAGACAGATGTGTTGTTGTGGTCTTCTTTCTTTCAAATTTCCCTCGTGTAAACCTGGCCTGCGCAGGTAAAGACTCTCCAAAATGCCCTTATAGATCTATTTCGTACATTGGGGCCGAAACCGGGGAACAAGATGCCAGGACCGACGGCAAGTAGAGCAGGTTTGAAAGGCTGGGTCACGCGAGAGGCTCAGAACATGGCGGACATGTTGGATTCGGTGAAGTCTCCGACTGTGGAGGCCATGAAACTTCAAATTTCCGAATTTGATAAACGTTTAGAAGCCTACGACAACATGCAAACTAGTGTCGAGGCTGAGATTTTAGATGAGAACGAATTAATGAAGGAAATCAATCAGGCCAGTGAGTTTAGAAGGAAACATTTGTCAGTCAAAATGGCGGCACTCGAACTGCTTGCTAAGTTAGAAGGTGCACTTTCACAGTCGAAGTTAGCCGCCCAACAGGTGAAAAGTGAGCCTCTTGCCATGCTTCCTGAACTTTCTTTGAGTGGTACTCAGGCTCAGACACGTCTTCCTAAACTGGAAATTGCTAAGTTTAAGGGAGACATCAAAGAATGGCAAACGTTTTGGGACCAGTTTGAGGTTATCATCCATCGGAGCAAAATACCAACTGTGAACAAGTTTAGTTATTTACGCTCATTGTTGGAGGGAGATGCATTAGAGAAGATTACTGGTCTCCCTCTGACAGAGACGAACTATGAAATAGCCCGGGACTGCCTGAAGGACAGTTACGCTAGGCCTGAACGTGCTATCTTCTCACATATTCAATCTTTATTGAGTGTGTCTGTTCCTTCGTTTGACGTTGACCCGCTTGGTGTTCATACTTTGTGGAAGTTACATGACGATATCACAGTACACGTTCGGTGTCTGGAGACACTTGGTGTTAGCGGTGAGAAGTATGGTGTCTTTCTGACACCTCTCGTTTTATCAAGATTACCGCAGGAGATTCGACTTGAATGGGCACGCAATAGTAAGGACAAGGAGCAGGATTTAGTTTACTTGCTGACGTTTCTGAAAACTGAAATCGAACGTAGGGAACGGTCCGAGGGTTTCAGTGATTCTTCAGTGGGAGAGTCTAAGACGCCTGCAACGCCTGTTCAGTCGAATCGACCGAGTACATCTGCATTACCAGTTTCTACTAATCGGCACGGTGGTGGTTCTTCGGTAACGTGTAACTTCTGTGAAAAGCCACACCCGTCTCACAAGTGTTGGGACATTTTGAAGATGTCTGTTGACGAACGGCACGAGAGGATGCGGAAGGCCGGTGTGTGTTTTCGTTGTCTGGCTAATAATCATGTGGCACGTGGCTGTTCCGCAAAGTGTGCTAAGTGTGGTGGTCGTCATCACGACCTTTTGTGCAAATCTGGTGCTAAACCTTCATCAAACAGGAAGTCGCATTCAAAGCAGTCTTCGGAACCCAAGACGAGTAAACCTAGTTCAGACGTATCGGAAGCCAAATCATCGGATGGGGCTAGTTCGAACTCTACCAACGTCAAAGTCGCGGTTTCCCACGTTGGTGTTGTTACTGAAAGACGCACTGTTCTACAGACTGCCCGAGTGTTGGTTCGAGGACAGAATGGCACGTCCTATGCAACTGTGCTGTTTGATACTGGTTCAGACATGACATATGTGGTCTCATCCTTGGTGCAGAGATTGCAACCTGAGTGGGTGACATCCAGGAACATTTCTTATGCTACATTCGGGGGTGAATCCGCTTCTGCTAGCAAAGTTCACAATGTTTACAAGTTGGGTCTCCGAACTAGAGATGGTGGTGAAGAAATGTTGAATGCAGTTGAAGTGAAAGTTATCTCTGCACCAATGGTGAGACCTCGTATTGCTCCTGAGATTCATGAATCTATTCGGCACCTTGATTTGGTAGACCAATACTGTGATCAGAAGGAAGTGAATATTGACATACTAATAGGGCTAGATTCCTATTGGAATCTCGTTCAAGAGAAGTTCATGAGGTTACCTGAGGGATTGGTTGCACAGGATACCAAATTTGGTTGGATCCTTTCAGGTACCTGCAGTGGTCAAATCACTGATTTTTCAGCGTGTGCCGTGTCTCATCAGCTGGTGTGTCTCTCTGATATCCCTGATAGTACACTCCAGAATTTCTGGGATTTGGACTTAGTAGGTGTTAGTGAAGATAACCCAGAAACTTCTGTAGATCCAACCTTGAAGAAATTTCATGAAAGTGTCAAGTTTGCAAATGGTAGGTATCAGGTAGAATTGCCTTGGAAGGGAAATGCCAGTTTGTTATTGGATAACAGGAAACAAGCTGAACTGAGGTTGAAAAGTCTATCTAGGAAACTGAGTAAAAATCCAGGTTTGGAGGCGAGGTACTGCCAAGCTTTGAAAGAATTGGAGACACAGGGCATTATCAGAGAGGTCACACCAGCTGAGGAGGTCAATTGTGATCATACTGTCTACTATATGCCACACAGACCTGTGGTAAAAGAAAGTCGTGTTTCAACAAAGATAAGGCCAGTGTTTGATGCATCGGCCCGGGGTGTCAATGGGCTGTCTTTGAATGATTGTGTGGAGTCTGGGCCATCCCTTCTACCTTGTTTGGTTAAGGTATTGCTGAGATTCCGAAGGTGGCGATATGGACTGGCTGCTGATATTACCAAGGCATTCTTGCAGATTGAGGTTTGTGAGAAAGACCAAGATGTACATCGATTCCTTTGGAATGATAACGGTGAGGTGCGTGTCATGAAGTTTCTTAGAGTACCCTTTGGTAATACCAGTAGCCCGTTCCTTCTCAATGCTACTGTTCAGCATCACCTTTGCAAGTATCCTATTTGCAAGGCTGTGTCTGAACTCAAAGAAAACTTGTACGTAGACGACCTCATTTCTGGTGATGATTTAGAGGAGGAGTTATGTGAGTTGTATGTTCAGTCGAGAAATGTTCTTGGAGAGGGTGGGTTTCCATTAGCAAAGTTTCACTCAAATAGTCAAGTGGCTACCCAACTTTTCTCTTCTGAAGGGGGAGTTGGTCTCTCTGAAAATGACTCAACCAAGATCTTGGGCCTGAAATGGTTTAAGATGAAGGATTGCTTTGCCTTTGAAACAGTGGAGCTTCCTTCAGACATATTGGGTATTGTCACCACAAAGAGGCTTGTCTTGAGTGTGTTAGCGAGAATGTTTGACCCCTTGGGGTTCCTGACCCCGTACACTGTGCTGGCCAAAATTCTCATTCAAGAAATGTGGATCTTGAAACTTGATTGGGACGAACAAGCTCCTCCCAAGATTGACTTCAGGTTCCAACGGTGGTTGAGAGGTCTGGCCAGTGTGCGGTGTTGGGAAGTCCCAAGACGTTACACATCATTACTTTGGTCTCAGTGCTCTGACAAGATTGAGCTGCATTGCGTTGGTGATGCCTCCTTGAGTGCGTATGGTTCAGCAGTTTTCATTCGCATTTCTAAGGACGATGGGACCTTTGAGGTTTCCTTAGTTACTTCTAGGGCTAGAGTTGCCCCAGTGAAAACTGTTTCACTGCCCAGGTTAGAGCTCTTGGCATCTTTGCTAACTGCCAGACTGCTGGATTTTGTACGTTGTGCCTTGGGGCTTTCTAATGTATCCTACAGATGTTGGACTGACTCAACAGTCGCCCTCTGTTGGATAAAAGGTGAGCCGAGTAGGTGGAAGGCATTTGTTAGAAATAGAGTTGATGAAATTCGCAGGCTTACTTCTCCAGATAGGTGGTCTCATTGTCCTGGCAGAGGAAACCCGGCTGGTTTACTGACCAGGGGTGTTTTTGCTGAAGATCTGGTTTCTTCTGTCCAGTGGTTACATGGACCTGCTTGGTTGTCGCAGCCTGCGAGTTTCACAGATGTTGATGCATGTAGTGATGAGATTGTCATTCGTCAGGTAGAGAAATTTCTCAAACCTGAAATGGTTGGTGTTATGATTGTTGCCAAGAAGTGGATGCCATTGGAAAATGTGTTGAATGTTGAGCGTTGTGGAGACCTGACCAAGGCTGTCAGAGTGACTTCATGGGTGTTTAGGTGGATGCACAATGCCAGGTTTCCAGGTGATAGGCGCTCTGGGGATTTGGCTCTGGAGGAGACGGCAGCAGGCAGATTGAAATTGATTGAACATACTCAACATGTATCCTTTGATGCAGAGTTTTGCGATTTGTCCCAAGGTCGAAGAGTGCATAA
This sequence comes from Notospermus geniculatus, assembly GCA_002633025.1. Taxonomy (NCBI): domain Eukaryota; kingdom Metazoa; phylum Nemertea; class Pilidiophora; order Heteronemertea; family Lineidae; genus Notospermus; species Notospermus geniculatus. The sequence continues at coordinate 9,466 of NMRB01000199.1, forward strand.
GTCATCAGCCCTTTTCAAGTTAGACCCATACATTGATCAGGATGGCTTATTGAGGATCAAGGGTCGGCTGCAATTGTCATCTTTGTCATATGGAGAAAAGCACCCCTTGATCCTCCCCAAGGGGCATTTCGCAAAACTATTGATACAGCATCAGCACAAGCTTCTGAAACATGCAGGTGTTGATTTGATGGTTACCTCTCTCAGGGACAATTATTGGATCATTGGCTTGAGACGTTTGAGAAGTTAGTTAAACGGGAGTGTTTCCATTGTCAGAGAGTGGACGCACAGGCCTGCAATCAGTTTGTTGCCCCTCTTCCAGAGTTGCGAATCCACAGAGCGCCTGCTTTCACTATGACAGGTTTGGACTTTGCTGGTCCACTTTTCTGTGTTGATTTCCCTACAAGAAAGCTGTATATACTGCTTTTCACTTGTGCGGTTATTAGAGCCGTACATTTAGAGTTGACGGATTCCATGTCTGTGACAGATTGTGTTCTGGCTTTGCGAAGATTCTCCTCGCGTCGAGGCCTTCCCACCATCCTCTACTCCGATAATGCCAAGACATTTGAGGGTGCAGAGAAGGAACTGATGAAAATATTTGGTCCAAATGCTCCAAAGTGGAAGTACATTGCCCCTCGGTCTCCTTGGTGGGGAGGATGGTGGGAGCGCCTCGTGCGCTCTGTCAAGTCTGCTCTAAAAAGTCATTGGGCAGTTCTTGTCTTTCACGTGTAGAGCTTGAAACCAGTTTGCAAGAGGTGGAGGCATGTGTAAACTCGCGTCCACTGACATTTGTGGGAGATGATGTTGATGGTGTGCAACCTCTCACACCCGCGCAGTTGTTGATTGGCAGAAATGTTGCTTTTCAACCTGCGGTGAGCGAAGTTGAGTATGTGATTTCTCAAGAGGATATAAGTGAAAGGGAATTGATTCGTCAGAGACGAGTGGAGATGTTCTGGGAAATGTGGAGTAGGGATTACCTTCGCAACCTTCCTCCAACTGTGAATAAATTCAATGCCAAAGGTAACTTAGATGTGGGCTCCTTGGTCCTCATCAAAGAGGACAATGTACCTAGAATGAAGTGGCCACTAGGTGTTGTGATAGAGGTGTTTCCCGGAAAGGATGGCGCCACACGTTGCGTTGAATTGAAAACAGCCAAGGGAAAGTTAGTTCGTCCCATTCAGAGACTGCATGATTTGGAATTGAGTAAATGTGGTCCGGAGGTGACTGAGGGAGGAGAATCCACACATCCCTCCAAGAGAATCAAATTACTGATCAGGAAGGTTGCGGGGGTTGTCCCTCCTCACCTGTTTCTCAGAGCATTTCTACTCAAGGGGGAGGTGAGGATTATTCTTCCTCACCTGTCTCTCAGAGTTCTGGGTCAAATCCGGGACAAACTGTTACACGGTGTGGTAGGATCAGTAAACCCAAACAACGATTAGATCTTTAGGTTCCGTCAGTTTACTGTCATTTGAGCTGTATTGGAAAAGACCATGTCATGTTCATATTCTGCTACCACCTATTGGCACAAGTAATAGGTGGATATTCTCAAATTTGACTAAGGTTTTAATTTGTGAAATGTCCGTGTTTGTGAAATTGTTGTAAATGTAGCCAGTTGTTTGGTTGAAGTTTGCCAAAATTTTGAGTCAAGTTTATGTTATAGTTTGTATAATTTTATTGGTTAGTTTACGTTATTTTATTGGCATTTCTATTCTGTTTAGTGCATTTGTTTTGGAAAGTATATGTTTTAAATTTCTACCTCATTGTGATCGAGAATGGCCAAGTGTTTACACTAGACCTTATAGAAATTCCTAGTGATTTGTACTCAGAACCATAACTGCTGGGATGTATGTATGGAAATAGTCGAGTTGAGAAGCGTCGTCGGTTGTTATTTATGTACTTTAGACAGTTGAACAGTAGTTTGGAGCTGTTGTTGTGTGCTCCTGAATTTAGTGTTTGGTCCTTGGAGATTAGGATAAATTGGTTGGTTCTCCTTAGGTTGTCACTAAATTTAATTGCTTGGAGTTTTTCGGTAAACATGGTACATGGTTGTTCTCCTTGCAATGGTAATTTGGAGACTTGGTTGCAGTGGATAGTTCTCCTGTGGTTGCTAGCGAATTGGGTTTAAGTTGTTAGCAAATAGTTTTGGACCTGCAAAAAGTGGGAGGATGTTGTAAAATCAAGGCCATACATATGTTCTGGTACACTGTCCCTTTAAACAATTTGGTACTTCCGTTTGGTGCTGCCACCTGGCAGTGGTATTCATAAATAAAGTCACTTGTGCCATGACTTCCAAACAAGACAGATGTGTTGTTGTGGTCTTCTTTCTTTCAAATTTCCCTCGTGTAAACCTGGCCTGCGCAGGTAAAGACTCTCCAAAATGCCCTTATAGATCTATTTCGTACAGCGTTCAATAAAGACTCGACGGGAATTCTATGTTAAACCAGAGAACAAGAGAGTGACGTAATTAGCGTCTTCGGTACAACATCTCGCAGCGCCGCCCTGTCGACTAAAACGTCATACGGGTTCCCCATTCATGGCGATGGAACCACTCCGCATCGCTTCTATGTCTGTCCTTGATCAATTGTCTTCTGTCATACTTGCGCCTCTGGTATGATGTGTTTTCGATTTCGGTTACCTGATGGCTTAAGTAAGAAGCTGAGAGGACCTAGGGGTACATGGGAACAAAGTGGAAATCACTACGATTTTATAAAGCCACGATGTATAGGGACCCCCCGGAATATGTCAACTGATTTCAAGAAACTTCCTTTCGGGCCTTCTTGTCGTACAAAGCGAAAAGCTGTCCCATCCTTTGCGCTGAATTTAAGGTTATTCAAATGGGTAACGATACGCGGAAATTGGACTTGAATTTCATCAAATGAACTCCTTCCAGGTGAAAGTTTGACCAGGCGATGCCAGGGATCGGGGTTTTCTCGATAACAACGGATCGTTACAACTGGAAAACCAATCACGCAAGGAAGACACACATTCAAAAAATTGATGCACTGTAAAAATCTGGTGGTGCTTGTAGCAAGCCAATCATCAGGTGCTTTGTGCTTGAATGGTTGGTATTCTCTCCGAGGTCCATGCGTGACAATCTGAAACATTTGCTCCAGGGCGTTGACACCAGCAACGAAGTCATGACAAACACAAATAAAAAGGGCGTCTAAAGACAACGTTGTACGAGTGTTCAACAGAAAGGATTCAGACTTCTTTATAATGTCGTAAATTGTGGCTTTAAAGATACCTCTTACTTGTATGCGGCACCAGATGACAAGTGTGGAGTCAAACCAGAAAGACAGGGCGAACGATTTCCTAGTCCTTTTTGAACATACGTTTTTGTCGGGTATAATAAACGTTCCTCGGAAGGTACCATTCCGAAAATCGTAGAGGTAATTAACAAACGAACCGTCCCCTTTTAGTTCGAATAGGATAAAATATTTCCCACCACATGCATAGTAAGATGAAAGCGTTCCTCTTCTAATCGGAACCGTGTATCTGATGGTAAGGCTGAATGTTCTGTTGGTTAAGTGATAAACTGATAGGATGTTTATTGGTTCTGTATCGGAGGGTTTAACTGCAGCAAGATATCCAGTTAGGTGGTCAAAAAGCCATGATAGAATCCCCGAAAGACTCAGTGGAGGCATGAAAGGTACCCGAATTTTTAATCGGAACTGAATTCGATTAAATTCCTGCAATACAATAAGTATCGGTTAAGAGGGTTACATGGCACCCACCAGAAACCCGGTTCGTCTTCGTGAAGACAAATTTTCATCGGTCATTCACCTATCCTCTTCCTTCAAACCTACCTCACCCCAACTGGAAGTCCTTTCCAGAGGAACCAATTTCTGCCCTGTCCCAAAAGAATTAATGAGGCCCAGACACATTTAGACATGGCGGCTTGGAAACGCCGGGTCAGGCTGGCTGAATACTTTCCTAAGAAGTCTGACACAGAACAAGAGCATGTCCCGGACCCCTTCAAACCCAAATCGACGTGGAGCCCACCATACCGCTGCCAGTACACAGAGGACTTCCTCAAGGCGGTCGAGACTAAATTCTTCGAGGACCTTGAAGCAGGGAAGAAGGTCCATAATAACCTCCCCTCAGCTGAACGCCAAGCCCTCAGAGACCTCTCTGACAACCATAACATTATCATCAAGGAAGCAGATAAAGGCTCGGGAGTGGTTATTATGGATACTGACAGATATACCAATGAGGGCCTCAGGCAACTCAGTGATGTAGCTACCTATAGGCCCCTTGATTCTGACCCCTCAGCAGAGTTTGAAGGCCAACTCACCCACCTGGTAGACCAGGCCCACAAAAATGACACCCTCCCTGATACCATGGCAGCGTACGCGGTTCCTAAAAATCATAAACTAGCTAGGTTCTATCTTCTCCCAAAGGTCCATAAACCCGGGGTCCCAGGTCGTCCTGTAGTGTCTTGTTCAGGCTCTTTGACGGAAAAAGTTTCCGAGATTGTGGACCATTTCCTTAAGCCCTACCTCCCTTCAGTCACTTCGTATCTTAAGGACACCAAGGATTTTCTTAGCAAGGTGCGTGACTTAGGTACGTTACCACAAGGGGCACTCCTTGTTACCCTGGATGTCGTCAGCTTGTATCCTAGTATCCCACATGAAGATGGCTTGAATGCCCTCTCGGCATTCTTGACTAAACAGGGCCTACCAGAGAGCGTGATCAAGGACATATGTACGCTGGCCCATTTTGTCCTATCTAAGAATGCCTTTGAATTCCACTCAAGGTTTTTCTTACAGGTCTCAGGAACTGCGATAGGAACTAAAATGGCCCCCTCGTACGCTATCATTTTCATNGTCAATACCATGTTGGTATTAGTTGTCCCAATGCTTTAATGTACCGCATTTTTCATTGTACTGATTAATTATTAGGATTTATATTAAACAGTATTTGACGTCTTTCCCACGTGATTTCTACATCTTATATAAAAAGTGTTTTGGGGGTTTCTAATGGGTTTTTTTGGACTTTCCTCATTGTTATACTTGTATTTATCGTTAATATTCTCAAAAAATTAACTTTGTAAAACTTGTCTTTTGTGACACGTAATTTTCACGTGATCATGTAACGTATTTCCAACCGCTTGGGTGGTCGTTGAAAACTGGTTGAAAACATGACGTGATTAAAACGTGACCACTCGTTTCCACACATGATAGTCATAAAAAGGTTGCCCGCTCACGTGAAAAACACGTTGAAAACTTGTCGTGATAAAACGTGTGACGAGTTTGACCAGTTAATTATAATAATAATAATAATAATGGCGAGTTCTTATATAGCGCTTCATAGCGTATTACGCTCTCTAAGCGCTTCACACATTATTACCCCAGCCTATGATTCAGAAACCTTTCTGTAGAAACCAAAGGGCAGCCACAATATAGCGCACACGATGGACATTTCAGGCAAGTTGAGAGTTACAGAGTGGCACGGCTGGGGATCGAACCCACGATCTTCCGATCACGAGTCCTCAGCCCTAACCATTATGCCACCGCGCTCCCAGATCACCACGTGTTTAATAAGACGTCATCATGCTGTCAGGGTAGTTACATCCTTTGTGGTCAGGTTGAGCAACCCTGCAGTTATTAAACCCTTTTCTTTCAACTAAATTAGTTTCTCCTTAATTACATCCACTCATTAAATTAGGTCCAGCAACCATCCGTGGGGCTTGGACACTATTTTTTCCTTAATTGCTTACTCATCCTGCCTAAACAGGTTATGTAGTTCTACATTCGGGTTTCAGCTCAGTCTTCTCTAGAGTTTCAGATTGTAAAGTTCCACTTGAAACAGACCCCGGTTGGGGTCGAAAATTCGTGAATTCTGGGGATTGACTTCTTGCTTATTATCAGTTAAGAAAAGTGCTAATATTTCTCATTATATGAAAAAAAGTGACAGAGGAAAGGGATTGACGTAGTCACGTGACCTCTCGAGTTTGACCTGAGACACGGAAATGGAAATGTATCAGCGGGCAAGCTCTAAGACATCAACTGCCCGTATTGTTGATCTTGAACCAGTCTGTCCATTGACAATAAACCATAAGGATCCGGATATTCCGATTGACATTGAGTGCTTTCTTTGTCTACGGTAAACCATTCCACACAAATAATTGATGTAAAACTTCTGAAGTGATGTGGGCCATTTTACTATCACATGGGAGAGCCTAACCTGACTTCTTCCATTGGAACAAGTGATCATTTCAATTAGACCGAGGTTTGTGTATGAAAAAGTATGAAAATGGACAAAAACGGTTCTGGTCAAATAATCCAATGTTAGAGTGTTATACGTATCCGGCAGGTTAATGCTGTCGGAGTACAACCGAGCGCCATGTTCTGATACATGTAGGTTGAATATCTTTGTTGTCACAAGCTTTCTGTGGTCATAACTAGCCCAGCTAATCAACAGTGATAGGTCGAGATCGAGGAAAAATATTCCGATGTTGCACTGGGCCTTATCGACGTGCAATCGTGCAGTTTTTGCGGTGGCATTTTGTGATAGGTGAAAAACAAATTCATTTTCCCCTGATTCTAAGATGAATCTGTAAGCTATCATTAATAACGCGTCACGTAGGTAACAAACTGCAGATATACCTTCCATTTTATCTTGAATGGTCCAAATGTCGTTCACCATGTCAGCGCGACCACTCCACTCTAAACATTCTCTCCTGGTCACGGTTTTTAAGTCTATTCGGCCAAAGTACTTGCCACTTTTAAAATCATACATTCTTAACAAAGGCCTCAAATTATATTTACCCTTTTGTCTAGTTCTACTTTTATAAACCTCGAAGAATATTATGTAATTTAACCTCAATGCCAATGACTGTACGTAGCAGTCTTCTAATGGCCGTTTGTAAAGTGTTACATTGTATCTTAGTCGAAAACTTGCACTGTTGGCATCGATACGATACGCAAGTGACCTGATCCATGGAAAATCTAATTTTTTAAATAGCACAAGGAGAGGTTGTGAAAAATGGACTACTGCCAGCGGAGATTGACAGTTTTCCACGGGAGGTATAAATGGTAACCTCCTATAGATAGAATATTCTCGTAATCTTATCTAGATTGTTTAACAAACATGTCAGTGACCGAGTTCGACTGGAACTCTCGGGTCGAGTAAGAGTAGATTTTTCACGTGATCAAATTTGAAGTACGCATGTCGAGTAGGAGTTCCGCCCGAACTACAAATCGAGTTCCTCGAGTTGTTGAAAGATGGCGTCTGCTAGTCATGTCAGTACAAATAATGACAACCACCCAATTTTTGTTCAAAAGATGATAAACATACCAAACAGTTCTAACTGAGGTTCACTGGCCACAAGAACAGATTTTCTTACATATTTCCAGCGAATTCGGCGATTTTTTGCTGCTGGTCGCCATGTTGTCACGTGAGTGTCGACTTCGGCACTCATTCCATCGAGGGTTCAACCCGAGCAACGAATTAGGTCAAATATGACGTCAAAAGAGTAGCTACCCGAGGAATGAGTTCGGCTCCGACTCGACAGGACCGAGTTGAACCTCGGGTTCCAGTCGAACTTGGCCAATCATATGGGTTGACCATGATAATTTCAGGGGTTTTGTTTGGGGGCATTGAAAATATGAGGGGATATTTCGCACGGTAAACTACATGTATTTCAATGCAGGCACTCCAAATGGGCGTAGAAACACAATTATACCACTGGAAGACAGCTGGTTGTGCTTTGGTCCCACCACACTGTCTCAAAACTTTAAAATGATTCTTCTCTGAATTATTTCTTTGTCAAACAGAATATTTAAAGTGCCTTTTTGCCAGATATTAAAGACAATAATTACGCCTTCATTGTTTACATTCAATGTTTGTAAACATGAATGTTTACATTATGTTATTTTGGACTTTCGGGACATGCCAACCCACCAAAATGAATATTTTTGGAATCAACATCATTTCTAGAGGGGGCATGCCACCAACAATTTGCTCATAAGACAAAGAAAGCCTGAACATACTAACGTTCCGACCTAAAATTTCGCCAGCGGTATGACGTCGAAATTTTGACGTCAATCAGCCAGAGAGAGTCCTAAAATTTCGCCACTTTGCGAATTATCTGAGTTTTCTTTTAAATATGATGGTTATTCTTTTGAATAACGCGATACGATTGCAGGAACACCTGCACCAGAGGCCCTGTATAAAACTAAGTTAAACTGATTGGTACATAACCCGAGTATCAGCCGTCGCAAGTTGGCACCCGTACGAAAGGCAAAAATCAAGCGCCGCGGCACCGAAACACCCACCAAAAGGGGTTCTGTAATTTCGCCAATTTCATTTAAAGCAGAAAAAAATATGAAAAACCCAATGTTTTCTTAAACACGGGGAAACAATGTCAACTTTGGGTTACACAATCGGTACAGTCGCATTTCAAGGTAAATCAACGAAGGTGGGACACAGGGCAGCTGGACTGAAACTGCCTGCCGTTTTCTTTCAAATTCGTCGTAAGCAGCAATTGAGCGACATGAAACTTGTGACGCACACATTTGACGGAGATTTAAACTGAAGCTGATGTACGGATTTCAATAAGAAACTGGGAAAACATAGAGTGCATCTACCTCTTTCACATCGTGCAAGAATTTGTGTCGTTGATGAGACAGACTTTCAACAATGCAGACGGCAACCGAAAATGTGCGGATTTTTTGCGCGCGTGACGTCATCGTGACGTTGGCGGAATTTCAGGTCGGGACGTTAGTGAACAAACAAAATGTAAATAAACAATGAATTTCGTGGCCCGCAAAAATATCCGTGATACATTATCTTTAACTATATGGTAAATAGAGAAACAGGTTTTTAAAGATCTACTTCTAGATCCACGTCAGATTGCTGCGCGCAGGTTGGTAGGATCAGGTACTAGTCTACGATGTCACGAGCAGTATCCCTCATCTCTCATATTCAGTTGAAGATGTGTAATGTACAGCAACATTCAATATGGTGATGACTTGGAGTGGTTAATTAAAACTGATGGCCTATCGGAGCGTCACCAAAGTCGATAGGCTTGTGCACGCCCTACATCGGCACTAAAACAGCGTCCACATTATAAGCCCTGTTTACACGACATAAAAACCCGCATCGCACCCGGGTGTTTTCTGTTGACACCTGTTAAAAGCACGGGTCTAATAGACCCGGGGATGAAAAACTCGGGGCTAATTAGCCCCTCCGAGCTCGAACCGTTTTTGGAGGGCTTAATTTAGGTCCCCGTCACAAGATTTTACATGTAGTATTGTTGATTTTTCAGAGCCGGGCTTGACACGGGTCTCAAAAACACAGAAAAAAATAACCGTCTCCAACCTGAGGCAAAGGGTGTCTCATCGATGTGTGAGACAGGTCCCGTCTTATCCACTGAGTAACCCCCTGTCTCGTTCAAAATTAAATGTCTCATCTTGAGCCAGAAGGATTCTCAAGCGCGATCTTGAGACAGCCCCGTCTCAAGATGGGGACTTTGAGATGGGGACCGTCTCAAGATCGGGACGTTGAGACGGTCTCCGCCTCAAAAGCATAATCTGGAGACCGCACCGTGTCACACTGTAAGAACAACGCATGCGCATGTATACAGTGGAATTCCGATTTCGTCTGCACGAGCGGATATGATTTACATGATTTATGATATAAGTAATTATGGTTTCCGATACTAGTACATTGTTTTTGGTCGTGGTATCTGTCTGTCTGTCTGTCTGTCATTCTGTCAGCGTCTGTCACACCTTAACTTGGCTACTTTAACAACTACAACCCTGGAAACCTGACCTACCCCCAGGTAACTTGACCCTGTCAACATGATGAGGTGATCATTTCAGGTCTGTGATACCCGGGTCATTGCGTAACCGATATATCAAAAGATGATATTGTCTGTCACACCCTAACTTGGCTAAGTTAACAGCTACAACCAGGAAACTTGACCTACCCCAGGCCCCTTGACCCTGTCAACATTATGAGCTTATCATTTCAGGTCTGTGATACCCGGGCCATTACGTAATCGATATATCAAAAGAAGATGATATACACGTATTGTCTGTCACACCCTAACTTGGCTACTTTAACAGGTACAACCCAGGAAACCTGACCTACCCCCAGGTAACTTGATCCTGTCAACATGATGAGCTTATCATTTCATGTCTGTGATACCCGGGTCACTGCGTAATCGATAACATATCATATTCATGGTGAGATTTGATATGCAAATTTGATAACATGAGATAAGTCAGAACCTGGTGATGGTAGAAGCCTAAAACCTTCACCTACACCTAGGTTATCAACAATGACCTTTCAGATTACGCAATGACCTTGAAGGCCAGAGGTCAAGGTCAAACAGTTCTAAAATGCAAATCTGCTCAGAATGTCAGGAAAAAACTAATTAGAAGCCCGCATTAACCATCTCCTATACGTTTAATCAAGAATGCCTGTTCCAGTTACACAATAATTCTCAAGGTCAGAGGTCAAGGTCACAGTCAACCGTCACAGATAACATGAGATAAGTCAGAACCTGCTGATGGTGGTAGCCTAAAACCTTCACATACACCCAGGTTATCAAGGATGACCTTTCAGATTACGCAATGATCTTGAAGGTCAGAGGTCAAGGTCAAGGTCAAACAGTTATAAAATGCAAATCTGCTCAGAATTTCAGGAAAAACAAATTAGAAGCCCACATTAATCATCTCTTAGGTTTAATCAAGAATGCCTGTTCCAGTTACGCAATAATTCTGAAGGTCAGAGGTCAAGGTCACAGTCAACCGTCACAGATAACATGAGATAAGTCATAACCTGCTGATGGTGGAAGTCTAAAACCTTTACATACACTCAGGTTATCAAGGATGACCTTTCAGATTACGCAATGACCTTGAAGGTCAGAGGTCAAGGTCACACAGTTCCAAAATGCAAATCTGCTCAGAATTTCAGGAGTAACTAATTAGAAGCCTGCATTAACCATCTCCTAGGTTTAGTCAAGGATGCCTCTTCCAGTTACGCAAAACTTCTCAAGGTCAGAGGTCAAGGTCACAGTGTACCAGCTCTAGAGTAGCAACTTCATAACTTCAACTGGAACTTGGCTTGTGGTAGATTGGCTACTGTCATCACGATCGGAAACCATTGACATCGCTCCGATGTCCTGTTCTTGTTCGTATTTGCTACTGTCTTCAGTGGTTCAGTGGGTGTCCTGTACTTTACTCTTCTATGTAAGGAGCCAACAGGTGAACAAGAAACCTGTCCATGTGCCCCAAAAAGGCTAGGCCTAGCTAAAGTTCGTTGATTGACATCTCGTGTCATGATGTGATACGGTACCAGTAGGTGTACCGGTAGTTTAATATGTAGCTAACTAATGTAGGTCCTGTACCGGCCTGTCTCTCTGTCAGATGGTCAGAGTAGTTGATTAATTTGCTGTTTACCGGTATTCAATTTCAGCTTTGTAGATCGATGAGGTTGAGAAAAATTCATCAAACTTGTATGTCACACACGGAGATAGCTAGGTGTCTCCAGGACTTGTCTGAAAAATGTAGGCAGTTGTTAAGTGTCGAGGAAGTTGTCTCAAGAAGTCTCAGCCAGAGACATGCATGTGTCTCAGGTGCTGTCTTAATTGATATTAGAGACCTTTCTGCCTCAAAAATAAGAGACAAAAGGCGTCTCAAAAGGTGCCTCACCATGAGACATGCAGGTGTCTCACGGTGCCGTCTCAATTAGATACATTTTTGTCTCGAAAATACGAGACAAAGGTGTCTTAAATGTGTCTCAATTTGAGACATGCATGACCAACATTGTGGAGACGTTTCTGCCTCATCTTGAGACACCCAATCACAGTCACTTATGTGCCTCATTTAGAGGCACCCAACTGCCTACATTGAGAACAAGCCGTGGAGACACCTTTCTTTCTCACTTTGAGACGGTTATTTTTTTCTGTGAACCCCCCAAAAGCCCAGTGATTTCTATGTAGTGTAAACACTGTAAACAGGGCTATAAATATCGCGCGGAAAAACCCGAATGCCGCACGATTTACGTGTGGACGTTTCACTCAAATAAAGCCCTGTTTCCACTGCAACGGATTCCGCTGCGGTTTGCGGCGCCGGAGTGGTTTTCACAGGGTTTTGGATAATCCTTCGATGGTTTAACAATACATTGCGTATTAGTTATACCATAAACTAATAAAAGAAACTATAAACGTCTCACTGGTGATTTCAATATTCCCCGACTTGTCCGCTTCTAGCCCTCATAACTTTGTTCGTATTCAACGGATTCCACTGATTTAACTTGCATTGTAAAATAGATTATCTTGTCCATCATCGCCCTACATTTCATTTCAATCGATCAACGCACTTAGACATAACACTAGTTTGAACCTGGCAATGATATATCAAAAACCCCGAGCACGATGTAGCACGAAGCAGACAATAGTGGCTTTCGTTGGTACAGATGTCGCCACTGCCGATTGCTTGGAATCATTTCCTGGAATAAACGAAGTCATGACGCAGATTATTCCGGAAACAGCCGAAGGTAAACCTCGTGGTTGGCTTTTTGCCAAGGAGCAGACAGCTTCGTACATGATCGACAGGAAATGGAGGAATCCTCAAGTTTGCGCAAGATCGGCACTATCCTGATGCCACGGGTACATGTAGTTGAATTTCCGAAAATGAATCTGTGGGGTCGGAATGAGGGTTTTGTTCTCGTCATCACTGTACAACTCTTAATTTTATAGTCGGGGAAATTCCTTCAGGGAACAAAAGATCCTATTGTTACATTCTAATCTCTGACAATTGGTTTCTATACCCATGCCGCCTAATCCGTCATTCAACAATTACAATTACAATTACAAATAGTTTATTGAAGCCCCCAATAGAAGTGGACACTTTTTACAGGGGGGGGGCACTATTTACTGCTACACAATGGGCGAGTTCAGAACATTTGGTGTGTTATGTGTTAGTGTAACAGATCTGTTACAGATCTGCTACACTAACCACGAATTCTGAACTCGATACAAACACTGCTGTTACACCAGTGTTAGTGTTACAGATCTGTTGAATCAATGCTGAATCTAACAGATCTGTTACATAAACACCAACACCTAACAGATATGTAACATAATCTGTTAACTTAATCACAGCAACCTCAGATCTGTTAAGGGAATTTCTCTAATAACTTTTTTATTCCACCAGGTATCTTCTCCCGGTTTTCAGAAAAATGATCAGGAGATCGGCCTCTACAAATGCAATCACTTGGTTGTTTTATTCCTGTTTTGATGTAAAAGTCATTAACACTAACCGCTAAGTGATTAAGGAGGTGTTACACCGTCTCGAGTTCAGAATTCTGTGTAACAGATCTGTCAAGTAAGTCAGCCATCTTGTTTTCACTTGGAGATAGACCTTCTTTTCAAGATGTTTTTCGAAGATTTTATGCAAGCTATAGCCGTAGAGCATTTAGAAAGGGTTGATAACCATGTTCGAACGTCTGCTACAAGTTCGGAGTACCGGTACCGAGGTACACATCGGATTGACAGTAGGCCAGTTAGATGAGATAACTGACGAGTTTCATGCATGGTTAAATCAAGGGAGAGCAAGGCATGTTACACATGAGATGGGACAGTAGTGCAGCAATGAGTTTCAGCAAAAATTCATGGTTTCAGTGGATCATTTCCTGGCAAGTCTACAGATTAGGGGAAGCCGGGGCACAGTGAATCGGAAAATTACTTTGTCGATTTTCTCATAGTCTATTGTGAGCAAGCTTACCATTCTGTGCTGAGCATAAGAGGTGGGTGTTGTGTACAAACACAAGGCATTAGATCCTGGCCACCACCTTCACACTTTTGGTGAGACACATTTGAAAAAAAAACTCCAAGTGATTCACTGTGCCCCAGTACCGGGGTAGAGTGAATCAGCCTCCAGGGCAAAAATTTATCTGGCACTAAACCTTGTTAAAGGTGCTGCACAGGCTTGCTCATTATAGGTGAACAAAATTACTGTATGGGTGTGACATCTGCAATTAGTCTGGGTGAGCACACTGAACTAATTACTTATAAAATGAACTATCGGTAAAAGAAGGCAGATAGTTTCTAATTATGTCGTAATGATACATCAAATGCACATAAGGCATGATGAGCACACATTATCTGACTTGTAAAATCAAAATCTATCAATGGGCCATAGTGAACATGGTGATTAACTGTGCCCCGATCCAATGTGCCCCATGTGCACACAGACCTAAACCTCTTCTCCTGGTTCATGCTGCTTTTGTTCTGAGCAAACTCCCATTCAGTATATAATGACAAATAGACATGCTAACTACTGCATCATGTTTTTATTTATATCTCTGGGTGGTGTTCAAAATGTGGCATATAAACTGAACTGGCAGAAATTTACTTTTGATGCCTAAAAACATACTTTTGCTTCCTTTTTTGTAAGTAGTGATCCTGAAGATACCATGGAAACTTTATTGGATGGGTGTCCCCAAACACAAATAGTGATGGTGTCATTATGGTATTGCCCCTTGCCAGTTTTGAAAAAAATGCCCTGATTCACTGTGCCCCTTGATTCACCGTGCCCCGGCTTCCCCTACTAGGAAATGTTAACACCGTGTCAACAAGCTGTTACCACCATGTTAACATCATGTTAACTAGAGCACGGTCTGACATGCTGTTTAGGGGTCCAGGTTAACACTTACACTGACAGATCTGTTACACTAACACATAACACATAACACACCAAGTTTCCTGAACTCGCCCACTGTGTAACGTCGATCAGTATTCCCGTATTTCTGTGTTTTCCTGACGGATTAAGCGGCAACTATCTCAACAATAACCATTCTAGCCTGCGACTATTGTTGGGGAACACTGAGCTACAGAAACACTCACAGATGTTACCCCTGCCCTCAAATGGACGTTCTACATTGGTTCTAGGAAAAACTGTGTTGCAATTTTGCCAACAGGTTTTGGAAAAAGTGTAATTTTCCAATTATTGCCATGGCTCATCACACCTCCAAAGAAGCCAAATGACATCCCTCCTGCCAGTGCGTCTTTTAGCATGTCATGTAAGATCGAAAGAGTTATGGCGCATCTTGAATTTTTAAATTTGCAATTCGTATCAACGAAGTGGAAACGAAAGATAAATTTCAAAGTTTAATATACACCGTACCTCTGTCGTTCTAACGTCATACGCTTAAAGACGCTCTTGCAGCAGGCGATATTTGTGGTACCAACCATTTCCTGAAATACATTACGTCATGGATATGACGTCCAATTTCGTATTTCGTACTTCGTTTTTCGTCAGATTTGCGAAAACTCCCTAATATACAGGGGAGTTCAGTCAGAACATTTGTTAATTTGACAGAGCCCTGTCAAGATGAAGAGAGCGACTCGCAGGATGAATCAGCAAACTATTCACAGGTCCTCCTGTCCAAGGACATCCCTTGGAAAGAACTCGAAAAGGGGCTGTACAGGTTGATTTACATGCACCCTGAAAGCCTTGGCACAAAAAAGATTGGTTCACTTCTCCGTTCTGAAGTGTATGTTGAGAATGTAACTGCAACAGTCATTGATGAGGTTCACATGGTTTCTGAATGGTGAGTTCTAGTTACTTGAATCCTGTGGTAGCCAAAGGGGCCCTACCATGTTCTAGTTCAGCTTTACTTCAGCTACATACCCATGATAAAAAGGTAGAACCTTTGATTGTGAAATAAATTGAGAAGGCATAGTTTTTTTATTAAAACTCTTCAAAGTAATTTAATGATCATTGTATAATGATAACAATTTATATTTTAAACATTGTGTAACCATTACATGTAATGATTGCATTGTATGAACACCAGTACTCAAAGATGCCTTTTCCTTAAAAATCTTAATCTTAATAAAATGTACCATATTCTTTCTTTTTATGCAAGGGGAGACAACTTTCGCCCAGCATTTCAGGCCCTCGGAGGGCTAACCTGCATATTTCCTGATGCGGTACATTTGGCCCTAACAGCCACTGCAACTGAGGCGTGCATCCAGGAAATAATATCAACATACATTTCAAAGATACAGAAATTATCAAGGTGAACCCAGATCGACCAAACATCTTCTTGGAGATTCGTCAAAGACCACCAAATATACAAAAATTCCACAAGCTGAACACTCTCATTCTGCCACTGATTGAGGAACTGAAGAAAATGCACACCAGTTTTCCCATGACAATAGTGTACATGGAGAGTTTAGAGGCTCTTGGCTATTGTTACACATATATTGAAAATGAGTTGAAAGAGAGTGCGTACATTGGTGAAAGAATTCCTGAGAACCGAATTTTTGCACAGTATTATAAGCAAAGTACAGTTGAAATGAAAAAAGTGGTGATTGGAGAAATGACAAAGCCCGTTCCTAAACTGCGTTTGATTCTGGCAACAGTTGCCTTGGGCATGGGTCTTAATGCCCTCAGTATTGAACGTGTGATACATTTCAGGCCTCCCACTACGCTGGAGAAATATATGCAGGAAATAGGACGGGCAGGAAGGAAAGGGCAGAAAGCCCATGCCATTTTGTACTACAATAATAGTGACATTGCGAAAAATCGAATAGGCATGATGGCATCTATGGTTGATTATTGCAAAACGGAATCCTGTCTGAGAAAGGAACTAGTTGAACACTTTGGATATCATGAGACCGTTTTCGAAGGCTTGCCTTCTGACTGCTGTTCAAACTGCAGACAGAAACATGTCCAACAAAATGAGTGATGGACATAATTACTGTAGATTTCAGGGTACAGCATCTCTATCTGTTTATTAAATTCTTAAATTGTATTGTCTGGTGGTCTGCCCTGACCCATAGAGTTAACAGTTTTGACCTGGCCTTGTGTTTTAAGAGGCTATAAAACGTTTGGAATCTTCATGAACGATATGCACATGTATAGGGGTACGAGTATTTAGAAAATACATGTAGTTGGTCCAGCACAAATTATTTCAGGGTCTTAGGTTTGTAGAAGTTGGGGGTCTTAGTAGAGACCGTTTTCAAAGGCTTGCCTTCTGACTGCTGTTCAAACTGCAGACAGAAACATGTCCAACAAAATGAGTGATGGACATAATTACTGTAGATTTCAGGGTACTGCATCTGTCTGCTTAGCAAATTCTTAAGTTGTATTGTCTGGGGGTCTGCCCTGACCCATAGAGTTAACAGGTTTGACCAGGCCTTGTGTTTTAAGAGGCTATAAAACGTTTGGAATCTTCATGAATGATATGCACATGTATAGGGGTACGAGTATTTAGAAAATACATGTAGTTGGTCCAGCACAAATTATTTCAGGGTCTTAGGTTTGTAGAAGTTGGGGATCTTAGTTTTGTATTGGGTCTTAAAGATAATGTATCACGGATATTTTCGCGGGCCACGAAATTCATTGTTTATTTACATTTTGTTTGTTTATGTCCAGGCTTTCTTTGTCTTATGAATAAATTGTTGGTGGCATGCCCCTCTAGAAATTCTGTTGATTCCAAAAGTATTCATTTTGGTGGGTTGGCATGTCCCAAAAGTCCAAAATAACATAATGTAAACATTCATATGTTTACAAACATTGAATGTAAACAATGAAGTCATGATGTATTATCTTTAAGTCTGTGTTTGTAGACACCCCATCAACAGTACACATCTTTAATCTTCACCAGTAACTTCATTATCTAAATCTTCCTCCATTAACAATAGTGACATTGCGAAAAATCGAAAAGGCATGATGGCATCTATGGTTGATTATTGCAAAACGGAATCCTGTCTGAGAAAGGAACTAGTTGAACACTTTGGATATCATGAGACCGTTTTCAAAGGCTTGCCTTCTGACTGCTGTTCAAACTGCAGACAGAAACATGTCCAACAAAATGAGTGATGGACATAATTACTGTAGATTTCAGGGTACTGCATCTGTCTGCTTAACAAATTCTTAAGTTGTATTGTCTGGGGGTCTGCCCTGACCCATAGAGTTAACAGGTTTGACCAGGCCTTGTGTTTTAAGAGGCTATAAAACGTTTGGAATCTTCATGAACGATATGCACATGTATAGGGGTACGAGTATTTAGAAAATACACGTAGTTGGTCCAGCACAAATTATTTCAGGGTCTTAGGTTTGCAGAAGTTGGGGGTCTTAGTTTTGTATTGGGTCTTAAGTCTGTGTTTGTAGACACCCCATCAACAGTACACATCTTTAATCTTCACCAGTAACTTCATTATCTAAATCTTCCTCCATTTCATGCAGAGGAGGCATGTACATCATCAACCTATTGACTGTAGCCATGACAGCTGTCCTGAACCTTTCAACATCGAAGTTGAAGGGGGACTTGGAGAAGCCACAATAATGTTCAAGAGATCTTCCTGGCACTTTATCAAACACTTTCAGTTGTAGCAGCTTCTTAACAATAGCAGCAACATCATCACTGAATGATCTTTTCTTGTGCCGTCCACCTTTCTTTTTCACTTTCAACACATCACAGTAGTTGTCAGTAACAGCTTGAATTCCAGCAGCTGCTGCTGTTACATTCACAATGGATTGTTCCGTCTTGTTGGCACCAAGCCCACGGATGAGGTCCTTCAACACCTTCACTTGGTTTTCCTTATGCAAGTCAGCTGCTTTGTTATTGCCTATTCCTCCCTTCACATTTACAAAGGCACCTGCTCGGACTTGCATTGCAGCCCTTGCAGTCAACAGGACCTCTGTCTTCAAAATAAAGTCAATGCACTCTGTTAAGTATTTCGACAGGTTTGAGTGACTGAAGAAAAATGGGATCATATTCTTGAGGTTAATATTACAACGAACAATGTCCCCCTCCTTTACAGTGTCCTTGAAGCTGATGATCAAGAAATACCACTGAAGCAGTTGCCGTGCATAGCTGTTCATGTCATCATTCTCTTCTTTCATTTTTTTCACCGAAATTCTTACTGGCCCTCTCCCTGCCACATTGAACTGTATTGGCACCTCTTTTTCTGATGCAACTAACTCCTCCTTGACAGAGAGTTTGTACGTGGTGTCGCCCAATTTCAGAAGTAAACTGATGTTTCCTTCAATCACATTGCAGTCAACTTCGTGAACTTGAGATCCAATTGTTACTCTCAGTTTTTGTTCACTCACCTTCTGCAAAGGAAAAGTGCAAAAGAGCAAAGTGCAAATTCACTGGGTTGATGTCTGAGGAGTTAAATACATTTAAAAACTTCACCAATAAATGGACCTTTATAGAATTAGTCATGGAAGCAAAAATGTGCAATTGGTATTGGAGTTCACCACGTCATAATGCCCAAATTGAGATAAGGGTATTTTTTGCTTCTGTTGGACACAAGGTTCATGAAAATGGACGGTAACAATTTTTCTGACCACCCTAAGGGGGTCAATTAACCCCTTTTTGACATTGACCCCCCTTATTCAGGAATCGTCATATCTCTGGAACGGCAGCACATATTGAGATGATCTAAAGATGTAAATCCATGTTTTTTAGAATGCCCGATTGATTAAGATATGATTCAAGGTACCAAAATCATGTATTAAAACACTGAGGGGAGACGCACTTGATGATAAGTTTGACTCAAATTTAACAATTACGGAGGAAGATCGAATACTATAGACATGGCCCAGAATTAACGGGACACCCGGTCCAGTTTTCGACCATCTCCTAAAGATGTAAGCAGAAATTAGATTTAGCGTGCCAATAATTTTATTCTTTTTGGCCATTGGAAAGAGGATTACTTCTGGATATTGGCAATCCAAAAATTTTGGGACCCAAATGATCGAAGATTTAGAAAAGAGTGATTTTATTGAGGCAATCATCAGAAAAATGGTCAAAATTCGTGTGTGCGGCGGGCGTGACGTTACGTCATTGACGTCACGACGCAACAGAAATCCACAGCTTTCCCAAGGCAAAACATGTGTTGTGCAAACATAAGAACCAAAATTTCAACTTCAATCGATCTGTACACACGTATTGAGGAGATACACGCCGTATTGTTTACATGAGGATGATCTAGAGATCTCGTACTCCGTTTTGATGGGTAGTGGGTTCACTTTCATAGCGTAGTTTTTATGCACTGGCCGTCTGAAAATAGGTGTCATGTCAATCTATGTAAACATAGGCCCGTTAATTCTGGGCCATGTCTATAGTTAAAGGTAAACCTATTAAGAAAGCTAGAAATCAAGCTATAACATCGATCCTTCAACGGAATTACTCAAAACCGAAATGCACCGACTACTGGAAAAGAAAATTTGACAAAACAATAGAGTGGGAAAAAATATGGATAAACCTTAAAGATACAAAATGTAAAAACAAGCTAAAGGATTTCCAATTGAAAAGTTTACATAACACAATAAATACCAACGCTAGACTAAAACTAATGAGAAAAGGCAACGGAATATGTAAACTATGCAACACTGAGATTGAAGATCAAATACACCTCTTTTTCAAATGCGTAACCCTTCAACCACTAGTGGAAAAAATTCACGCCAAAATCAAAATTTTGAAATTAACACCCCTATCAGAAGAAAATGTAGATTTGGGGTGCAACACAAATCAAACAAGGAAAGAAAACCGATAATTCTTATACCTCATTTTGATGTATAAATTGATAGTTTGGAAAAACAGGAATAATAAAATATTTAATAACAAAACTGAAAGTGCAGAACAGTTGTTTAATAAAATAGAAATGTATCAACACGGTGAAGAGAATGTATACATAAATTCTCTTGAAAAAGAAGGTAAAAGAATGTAAAAAATAGGAATGCATTGTAAAAGAATTGTAACAAAGAATGTAAAAAAGAAATGTAAAAGGAATGTAATAAAAGGAATGCATTGTAAAAAGAATGTAAAAAGAAATGTAAAAAATGTAATGTAATGTACAGTTTGTATAAATTAATGTATAGTTTCTAAATAAAGATACAATTTAAAGAAAAAAAATGAATCAAGGTCATCAGGGGTGATGGTCATGCTTAAAGGGCAAGGTCATATGACTGTGAAATAGAAATTGGCATATACATGTATTTGCAATGGATGAGCAAATCACTGCTATATAATTGAGTAAATAGACATGGTAATGGATGCTGAGTTAATATTATAGATATGTTTTAAGGTTATTGGGGTCAAGGTCACACCCGTAGGTCAAGGTCAAACCCTGAAAATGGCGATTATAATGGCGCAGTGTGGATGTTCAATGATCGATATAGGAACTAATTTTTTCCAGACTGGGCGTTCACATTGGTGAAATGACTGGTAATCTACATGAATGAGGGAGTCAAGGTCAGTCAATTAGGTAAAGGTCATATCCTAAAATGACATTTTTTCTTTTTTTCAGGGGTTTTGATAGAAGATACTAGCACCTGCAATGCCACCTTACTTTTTGATGAACTGATAATGTTTTCAGGATGTTCTGTCCTCCAAAACATTTATTTTCCCAATAGTATTGGTCACCAATTCATTGGTCAAGGTCATGTTTGTTTGTTTGTAAACAAGGATGTTTATATTATGTTATTTTGGACTTTTGGGACATGCCATCCAACAAACTTGAATACTTTTGGCATCCAAAATATTTCTAGAGGGGTATGCGCCAACAAATTACTCATAAGACGAAGAAAGACTGGATACAAACAAACAAAAGGTACATGAACGATTTTCGTGTAAGTGTTACCGGTATTTTGCTTATCTATTCAGGATAGGCTTCAACAATGTGAATTGTACAGATCGGCAAACTGATCTGCGTCGTTCATCAAGAATGGCTGAGAACATTTCACTGATGTGTGTTATTTGCAGGGAAGAAAAGTAACCTTGTAGACAATCCTGGTTTTGATATGGTACTGCCATGCACTGAAGGAATATGCTTCAAAACGTGTTAAACTATAGGTTAACTACATGTTAAACCTTTGGCGGAACAAATGCATTGTTTATTTCCGGCTGATTTGAATCCCTTCGGGTATCATTCAAACTGTCATAAGAAGTAGACGAACAATAGACTCAAAGGACAGTGAAACAGTCACATTCTCCAAATAACATGGATGTGGAACGTAAAGCTAGTTCAATGAGATGATTACTGCCATCCTCAGCACACTGGCATTTTTCCCTACACTACCGTGATAAGGCCACCAAGGAAAAAATATGTGTATTTTTCCCCGTGGCCTTATTAGGGTAAGGAAAACCTCCGCATGGTTAAAACTGACAACAGAGGACAAAGATTGCTGGTCATCAAACAGAGAACAAATTACAACCGTTTCAGACTTATATCCAATTATATAAACCAGGTGATGTGTCGGCACAAGGAAAGTGATATCATTCCAGCTGTGTAAAAAACGCGACGCGATCCCTTGAGACTAAAATGGATCTCAGTACCAGACAGGTCCTCTTTGGTCTCATCCTCATTCTCTTGTGAAAGTTATCATATAGAGATTTTTGTTTAATGATCATGTAGAGATTTTTGTTTGTTTGATGACCAGCCACGTTTTCCCCCCAAGGTATTCACCATGTAAGGTCTTCATTAGCCTTATAGGGACACCCGGGGAAAAGACACATTTTGTTCTTCGGTTTAATCCAGAAAATAATGCGCTGAGGATGGCTGTAATCATCTGAACCAGCAGATAGCTGTTCATCTAAGTTACGTTCCACCATTTGGAGAACGTGAGTCAGTTGTTTGTTAACAACTTATTACAGCTGTGTGAATGATACTTGAAGGGGTTCAAATCTGCTTCACATAAACTAGCCATGTATTCAGCCAAAGGTTTGAAGTCTATTGAACCAAGTTTAACATGTTTTGAAGGGTACTTCTTGATAGGCAATATCATATCAATACCAGGATTTGCTGCAAGGTGACCTGCAGAATTTTCTTCCCTGAAATTTGTACACACGTCAGTGAAGTGTTCTCAGACACTGATGAAGCATATACTGAAAAGAGAAGCATGTTGACGATATAGCTCAATAAAGTTTTGGTAGCGAGGTACATTTATAAAACCAAAGAAACGAGCAAATCCAAAATGTGATATTCATATCTATATATTACACTATATACACGGTACAAACGTTTTCGGCAGCATCCTGCTTCATCAGTTTACAGGAAACCTTCCAACACTAATGTACTCTTGAATTTCACTGCGTTGTGCCCACAAAACTGGAAACTTGGACTGATCACA
>NMRB01000199.1:32780-80487 GCA_002633025.1 Notospermus geniculatus
AACATTCTCAGTTCATCAACAACAAGTAAGGTGGCATTGCAGGTACTAGTATCTTCTATCAAAACCCCTGAAAAAAAGAAAAATGTCATTTTAGGAAATGACCTTGACCTAAGTGACTGACCTTGACCCCTCATTCATGTACATTACCAGTCATTTCACCGATGTGAACGCCTAGTCTGGAAAAAAATAGTTCCTAAATATCGATCATTAACATCCGCACCACACCATTATAATCACCATTTTCAGAGTTTGACCTTGACCTACAAGTGTGACCTTGACCCCAATAACCTTAAACAATATCTATATTAACTCAGCATCCATTACAATGTCTATTTACTCAATTATATAGCAGAGATTTGCTCATTCATTGCAAATATATGCCAATTTCTATTTCACAGTCATATGACCTTGACCTTTAAGCATGACCTTCACCCCTGGTGACCTTGAAACATATCTTAATCAATCGGGCATCCTAAAAAACATGGGTTTACATCTTTAGATCATCTCAATACATGCTGCCGTTCCAGAGATATGACGATTCCTGAATAAGGGGGGTTAAGGGCGAAAAGGGGTTAATTGACCCCCTTAGGGTGGTCAGAAAAATTGTTACCGTCCATTTTCATGAACCTTGTGTCCAAGCAAAGCAAAAAATACCCTTATCTCAATTTGGGCATTAAATTCCTACGGGATGACATGGTGAACCCCACTAAAATTAGTGATTCTCTGCAGCTTTCATGAGGCAACTGGATTTATATACCCTTCAAAATGTCCAAAACGTGGGGGCAGACTAACAGGTGCATGACAACATTGCTCATTTTTGCAAACGGCGTTGAATCTTGTTGACTTTCCAATCGCGTAAAATATGAATACACAGTGTACATTTTGTACATATATCATAGCCAATCAGAAAGTGTGTTACTCCGGCGTCGGCGTGATGACGGCTCATGATTGGATAACTCGTCAAACAGCGCCATCTGTTGACTATAAGTCAGTTTTGGCCCCAATCATGCCAGTGTTTAGTGGGTCTATACCTACGGCCAACTAAACACTGGGGACGAGTGTAACCGTTTCATTGCAATAACACGGCCCTTAAAGGAGCTCGACGTCCAAGTTGTAAACAAACTGGTTTGTTTACAAACACTGGCCAGCAAACTAGTTTTATTCCTTCGTTAAGGTGGCAGCACCAGTAGCGCCCCGTGATCGTTAGACTGGTGCCCGGTCCAATGCAACTCACTCACGATATTCACGTCAGTACAAATCACCGACAATAGGTGGCAGCACCGCAGGCGTCGCGTGGATAGAGAACCAGTGAGTGAGTGTTTACAACTTGGACGTCCAGCTCCTTTAAAAGCCGTTATGCTATTCACAATGCGCTAGAGCAAAAATTATTGTATTTTGCTTATACACCTCGCAACAGCATTGGCGTAAGTCGTGTATGTTTGTTGAAGTGTCTATTTTTCATGCATTACATACATGTGCGTGTACAGATGGATGAGATTTGATGGTAAAAGGGGAATAATAAGCCAACTATTGGCGCTAGTTCCACTTTATAGGGTGGTCCAAATTACTGCACACGCATTCTTCCACTACCCAGAGCCCAAAACCACTGGACCGAATCAGCATATCGGGAACATCTCACCAGGTTTGGTGTGCTGCCCTCTATCGTAGCTAGGATGCCCATTGTTTGCAGGGACGAATACAAAGGCTTAAAGTAGACATTAGAGTTAAGTAGGCTTGTACAATACGAGTCATATAGTTTTTGTGTGTGAGACATGACAAGACAAAACGTCGATCGATTTGGCGATCAATATTCCTACCTCGTCACTTTCAATTCACACAAATAAACAGAGTATTGGCTGATTATGTCATTACTTCGTGTGCAATAGTCGGTTCTCAAAACGACACTCTTCTTGCATTTTCACCAAGTGTGGTCACAAACGCCATTAACTAAATTATCAACACGCCAAAGTTAAGACTTGACCTACTCCTTATAATCTTGTTACCGTTTCCCTTTTCTGGTCGGTACAGAACGTACGCTCACAACCGATTACTCGTTACACGCTAGATTTCAATTTCCTTCTTTACTTCGCGAGATTGCCGCTGTGACGTCACTGATGGTCGCCCACATTTTCGGGAATATGGCCGAAGGGCTTCGAAATAGCCACCCAATGTCAAACCCGAGGTCTGTCACGGTGTAGGCCAACATCCACATACACATCCGGATTTTTTCGGCTGTCGAAATGAAATTCACGATTTACCAAATCGTGGTGACAGGTTGGAGTTTACGGTCACCGTTGTTGGATGATGGAGAAGAAAAGTCGCGTATTTCTTGTGCTGCTGTCTGCCTCAAAGCAATAAATTGTACGACCTTTGTAACGATTTCAAGACGCGACAGTCTTGTCTGTCAGATGAGTGACCGGCGGGGGACATGCATGGAGAAGCATGAAGCTGTGAAGTATCCGCGAGCAAAGATGTTTCAGAAGAAGGTAATTCGCTTCAGAGCTTGATCATACGCCGCATTTCAGGTGAATTTGACAGCTTTATAATCGGCTGTGTTGGTGTGTGCAGAAGGCCCCTATTACATAGAGCTATAGGCCTACGCTATTCGGTAGCCTATACGATATAAAATCGGACATGCAAGATTTGAGCAAAAAGCGAACAGCGTTCCCTCAGAATAGTTTAGTCTTATGTAAACCACTCATTGATTAATAACCTTGCTCGATTCACACTATACGCGTGCCCTACGAAACGTGCCTAGAACAGCGAACAGCGTATAGCTCTATGTAATAGGTGCCGAACATGACCCAGAACAGAACGCACTGTTTTGGGTTGGTTTTGGCCGTTCGAGAATTTGGGGGATCGTACTAGGCTACCACGCGTGAGCAGTTTTATGCTGGTGTCTCGTAGTTCTAAATTTATCGATTTCCTTATGCTGAGTTCATATAGAGGTATACGGTATACGGATAAGCTGGCGAACAAAGGTTTTATCGTCCAAGTGAGGATCTATGGCCGTATTTTAGAACGTTCCTTAAGGTCGACCTTAAGTCTATTGTCAAACTATCGAGAACAATAGATTTAAGGGGGACCTTAATGTTAAGGAACGTTCTGAAATACGGCCCCTAGTTTCCCTTCCACGTGGTGCTCTGGCAGTGATGGAGAGCGTCCCGAGAATTTTGTTGTCGAAATATCCTCTGTCAATGTCTCATTTCTATATTCACCTGATTAAAGCCTAGTGCACTGAATATTATACTCAAAACTGTCTTGGTGTTTGTTTTGCTAATGCTAAGTTCCCATTGTCATGCGGTCTGGTAGGAACGTCACGATTGGCCATTCGTAGCTAATCGTGGAATATTTGTTCACTTCTCTGAAGTTTAACGTTTGTATACGAGGTGATGCGAGTCAATATGTTCTGGTACGATCTGGTGCGATATGGTGACGACTGGACAATTTCAGGTGGAACCAATGGCGCCACGTTCGAAATTGTGGTCTTAATCGTGCCTAATCGCGGTGATCCCATCAGATCTTATCACATCTTGAGGGCAGTCCTGAGGCCAGTCGTGGCAAACCTGTTGATCATCGGTAGAAATTTGTTTAATCCTTCCAGAACTTTTCTACGATGAACACGATTGCCACGACTGACCTCATGGTCAGTCCCATACTATACAGGCAGAAAATTTCGCTGGTTTTTAAATCTACGCTGCCGAAGCACGAACGTTTACACCAATGCTCATGCGCCAAGGAAAAATTATTCTGCATTCACCAACATTTTCTATCTCCATCGGTCCCAGCAAGTACGAAGAGTTCCGCGGGCTCAGTTTGAAGCCGGAGTGCGTCCTGGTCAAAATGAGTCGTGTTCACGTGCGCACATCTAATTCTGAAGACCACATACGGCTGAATGTGGATCGATTGGATAGGATCGGAATGTGGCTTCTTGCTCTGCCGCCCAAACGCCCCGAACGAGCCTTGGTCTACTTCATGTTCACTCATCGCCCAGTCGCCTGCTATCCGTCGTGATATATGTAGATTACATGCATCTGCATGTAAACATGCATGCATGCGTCTACTACTGTGCTGGCCGATATAAAGTCGTGAAGTAAATATAGCAAAGCCTACAAGTAGGCGTACATCGAATGGTAAATTTACCGTTAGTGAACACCCTCTCGTCGGTTGGAAACGATTCATTCAGACACTCGATTCACTCCAAAATTAGTCAGAGCTTTAATCGTTAATTATAAATTTCAATTTCCACTTAATTAGAAATGTTACAACTATTCTAAAACGTACTAATGATAACAATTTTTTATATCCCAATCAACCTGATTTACACTACGTTTAATCGACGCTCAGAATCAACGGCTTCCCACCTGCCGGAATTCCGGCAGGTAGTCTAAGCGGATACCTGGGCTTCTACACGAATCGTCAGCCAGCGCCACCGTCGGACGCCCAGGGAACCAGGTTAGACGGAGGCCAGGCAGCAGCCGTTGAGCATGGTTGAGAAGTGACGTCATGGACAGGAGACTAAGCCAGCTTAACGATTCTGTGTAATCAATTCGACCAAGTAAAAAATACTTCAAACTCATAAATGATTCTTCTTTTTACCAGTGCTGCATGTAACAAGTATGAATTGGCTAAATCCATATTTTTTTCTCTATCATTATTCCCAAATTCGCGCTTTTCATTGTCAGATCAATTGACGCTATGAATCTCGAGGCCATACCCTTTCCCCAATCGACGTCATCTTCGTATGTACTTCGGCAATTTCCGATGGGCCTCCGTACATATCTCGACTGTATTATGGGCGCCATCTTGCGCAGCGTTACAGCGGTGAATTCTACCGCACTGCGCCGGAAGTGAGAAGCTTGACCGACTAACACCCAAGTTGCATCCGCATGTTGAATAGTCCCTTGAAACGACGACAATTTTGTTCGTAATTCAACATACATCGTGTACATAGCGGATGAATATATTTATTCCATCATTAAACAGGCGTTAAACCGGTGTTTATAGCAGGTTTTTCGGTGTTTTTGGTGATCTACTTTATAACGTTTGCTTGGCGTTTTCCGGCCATCTTGTTTGTCACATGACCAGATGAGATCACATGACCACTGAAAATAAGTAGTCTCTGCAGTATGGCGGCCATGATACATCAGAGTCAATGACGATAAATTAATAATAAAAGTCATGACTCTGTGGTTCAGTGTGACCCTTTCCCCGGAATTCAGGGGAAAAGCAACGGCTACTGCCTGGAAACCGTCCACGCAGCGCCATCTCGACGATGGCCAGGGAACCAGGCTAGTTTACGAAGGGTTTACGACAAATTTACGACGGCCTGTTGATCAGCTTTGCGTTCACGATTCGTTTGCAACGTTCGCGACACTGATTTCTGTTAACGACTAGTTTGCGACGAGTTTTCGTTGAGATCAAACATGATTGACGTCGTAAAGTGTGCTCTGTTGCAGGCGATTCGGCCAATCCACGTCCAGAATGAAATCACGTGATTCTACGCCGTCTAACATCATCATCCAATGACGTCGAAACAGGACCGATTCCGTATTTTTAAATGTATTTTTCAGTGGATCCGCCCCAGCCTCGTTCCCAGTCATCGCGTACCTGCGCAACTCACAAGGTGGGATTCTCGTCTGCCGTGTAGGGAGAGTGCCTCTCCAAATATCGCGAGATCTCGCAGCGAGGGCGACGGGAATCAGGCTGGATCAGCTTGAACGTCATGTCATTTTTCTTACAACTCTTTCACGACGGTTTGTGATTCGTTCGCGACTGCCGTCGTAAACTATCGCAAACTGATCGCAAACTCGTCACAAAGTCGGTGGATCACCCGCATTACGCGGCAGTTCAACATGGCATCATGTGATGACGTCATCAGAACGCATGTAGTACGGAGAATTCAAAGTTACGAAGTCGGCAATAAAACCAAATCAAACTTAGCATTTACGGACCCAAAGGAATAAGCCCATGACACTCCTGGTATCGGTCTCGATGTTTTTAATCAACATCCACCAACATCTGACGCGAGGAGTATAAGGCAACTGAGTGGATTCAGACCGAGGTTTTGGAGGTTACCGGTTTAAACCTGTTTCGACCAATTTCGACCAGTTTTGATTGGTTTAAGCCCGTATGTCCCACATATCCACTCAGTTGCCTTATACTTATAAACATTACAGTGACACTTAAGTTGCTTTCACTATATTATGTGGAATAATCCCTTGCTGATATAGATAATCTAAACTCATATTGCTAACTGCAACAACGCCACCTAGTTTCAAAATCTCTTCTAAATTAGCTTGACTCGGCGACCCGATGTTTATTCTAAGAAATCTTCTCAGTGCATAGGAATAACCAATTGTTACTCCGGCTAACAGAGTACTCTGATACAATGTATTCACAAAATCCTTCTTGTTCATATCCATTTATTTAGTAGAAAATCCTAGTGCTGATGACTTGCAAGTTGTCTGTTACTTATGTTTACTTGTGCATCTGACACAATAAAAATATACATTTTATAAGGCCCTTTTCCAGATGTCTTTGTCATTGCTAATTGTATTCCGTCCTGTGTATTATGTAGCATTTTCCCAGACCCATGTAAAACATTATCTTCGGTTATTTTTAGGTCAAGCCAAAATGCATAATGATTTGTGTCGCCATAATACTTTTCGATATTCATGTAACAATCATCGGTCTTCTTAAGATTCTCTTTCATGAAGTGCTTCTTAAAGCGAATCGATAGCGGATTTTGTTTACATTTGGCTGGTGTTTGTAAACACAAAATTCAGCCAATCAAAATGCACGAAAATTTCTTTGTTGACATTCTGGAGAATTACATTTTTCCCTGAAAATTCGTCCCCTTTCAAATTCTATTTCTAAATCAAATTTTTTCGCTGTCGATTCGCTTTAACTTCTGTCCACTGATCAAGAGTCCTCATTCCTTCAGAAAATAGTTTATTTGCTATTCCTTCTATTGTGACTTTCGCATTAGTTATTCCTGGGTTCTCAAATTTCACAGAATCTCTTGTACCATCAGCATAACTTGAAATAAATAATAGTAAAAAACCGTTTATAGACCTTCTAGGAACGTTAATGTTAATAGATTGATCAAGGTATCGGCGGCCGCAACAGTTAAGGTCTTAAAATGATCAACCCGATCAAAGGTAATAGAAAACCCGGCATTATAGTTAGCACTTAACTGATTAGCTAATGTCTCATTGTTTACTGTGTCGTTCTCTAAACATATATTTTCTAATTTATAATTCATGTCTGCTGTGGTACCAGTAACAATTATATCTTCTTTTGGCGCTAGAGTTATTTCAAAAATAATATCTTCCTTGATCGGAAATTTATACAATGGAGCATGTGTAGAAAGTAATTCAAAATCTAACGGAATCATGTATTTCTTTTCAAACACGGTTTTATGTAATTTCTGTGCAGTTGTTTCTCCTTGCAAATGTGCTTCAGCAACTCCTGATCTTAGTTGTCTTAAGTTCTTGTGTTGTATACCCTGAAATACTAGGTTAAGTCTTTCTTTTTCAGTCAACCATAAATCTTTGAAAGTGGCGTATAAATTATAATTGTCAAGTTGAAGGATATTTTCTGTTCCCCACTTTACAACTAATTTCGAGACCAGATTTCTCCCTAGATTATTGACCACATAATTACTTCCATGGCCCGAGAGTTCAACATCAGCTGATAAATAGAATGAGTTCGGTAGAAAAAAAAGTATTTTCTGTTAGTGCCGGAATTCTTATGTATAATGTTTCTTTTGGATTTGCTAATGACGGATTATTTGTTATAACATGACGTTGCCTTTCAGCCTTTATACCTAGAGGTATTCTGTTATTTCTACCTGGATTAAGTAACATTCCTGTCGCCATTTATTTAGCAGATTTTTTAACGTAACGTACGCCCTCTACAAGCCCATAAACTATAGAACTAACAATAATGATAACAAACATAATTATATGTTCTGCTAGAAAGCCAACAACAGCAGTTGCCGATTTTAAGATGAATGAAACTATTGATCCAATTATTCCTGGTAAAGCTGCTGCTGATTTCTTAGCTAATTCTTTTAACCATTCAGCAAATTTCTTAAGACCTTCCTTAACTCTGTTGGGAACATCTGGCGATGGTGGTTTGGGTGTTGGCGAAGGTGTTGTGCCTCCACCCAAGCCGCCGCCGGCTGCGCCCAAAAGGTTACCGAGAGCGAAACCAATAGCAGTGAAAATCATTCCAATTACACCAATGATGGTAGCAATTGTTACTCCATCAAGTTTAAAACGTAATCTAATTCTATCTTTTAATGATAATTTTGAATCTGGGTTTTCTAAGGCATTAGTGATTAAATTTTCCTTCTCTCTGTTTATTTTTTCTATCTCAGTTCTTAATTCATTCTTCTCTTTGCTTTCTTTTTCTAATATATGTAATAGTCCCGCTTTCTCTGTTTCTTTTTCATACGTTTTCTTTTTTCATACGTAAATCTATATTTTCTTCCTCCACTTTCTCAATTTCACTATTCAAATGAGATACCTTTTCCTCTAATACTTCTATCTTCATCTCTAGCCCGTTTAGCTTCAGCTAAATCATCAGCAGCTTTTATTAATGCTCTCCCTTCCCTTAAAGCACTTTCTTTAAAACCTAATCCGTTTAATTCTTCTTCAGTAGCATCATCAAGTCGTGTAATTACATTAACCCCTGGACGATCTAATTTATCTATCATTGTTTGTGTTTCTGTACTTATTAACTGTGGTTGGTCTCTGGAAGGTTGATTATCCATGGGTTGGATTTCTACGTTTTCATCCGGTGTTTTAATAGTAGTTTTTATGTATCTTTCAACTGCACTACCATATTTTTTTGATGTCCTTGTATGAAAGTCATTCTCCTATATTATCAGTTATCTTTAAATCTGTCCCTTTCCATTTTAAGTAAAGAGCACCATCAATCTCTTCTACTTTCGTTGATAACAAATCTAAACCTGTATTAGTGTATCTTCGTTTTGAAGGTTCGACAGCCTTTTCAAGTTTATCAGCAATATATCTATTATCCATTTTTATTTTCTCTAATTCAAGATCTCATTGTCGGATATGTGTAGAAAAAGAATCCTCATCAATTAAATTTTCACCAGTATTATACTAGGGGTCATCTGGAGAATAAAAGATACTTTCACCTGTGTCTTCTGCCTGTGGTCTTATTCTTAACGGATTAGCAAATTCATCCATTTCAAACTCTTCGCCTCCTTCAGCCATTTATCTAACGCAAAAGAAGAGCGCCATTTACAAGCGAACCAGTTACAGCATACAATGCAAACTTCATATTCTCGTGGGAGACGGCACTACTTGTTTCCTCATCCTCATCCGTTGTTGGTGTAACAGTTGTAACTGGCATCGCCGCTGGGGCTGGTGTAGGTGTTTCTTTTATTGAACTTTGTTTGGTCTTCGACCGCACTCCGTGAACGCGCTCCTTAGTCCTATATGTTTTAACCGGCGGTCCTTCCATTAGTGGAGTCGGTGTTCTCTTTGTTTTATTAATGTCATTTCTTCCAGGTGTCATATTTTGAGTTGCTATCTGGATGTTATTGTTGTAGTTTTCTATTTTCCCAAGTTTTAAAACCATATCTGAACCAATTAAGTAAAGCCCGGGACCAACGACATAATCCAATCTGACACGCGCACCTGAAATAGCTTTCTGGTATCTTGCAATTGAAGATGAAACATCAATAGTTTCACCTATAGATTTATTCAGTAGATAACGAAACTGTTTCTGAGCGTCCAGTTCATTTCCAGGGCCGCCAATTATTGTTGACCTTGCTTCTTCCTGTGCAGACACGACACAATAAGCGAATGTGCTGATAGTATCATTTAATCTTGCAATTCCAGCTGACGTTAAACCATTTGTTGTCTTTGGAATAAATTTCATGTACTGTGGGTAATCTTTCTGTTTTAGAACATCAAATGTATACTCACTCCTCGTCTTGTCATCAAATAAATAAGGCCCTATATCGAAGAAAATACTACCTCCTGTTGTTTCTTCCGCTCCTTTACCCCAATCTTTAGTGAACATATAACCAATTTTATCTAGGCCTTTACACTTATAATTGCCGCTGAACATAGTTTTGAAATTAGCACTAGGTATTCCAGCCCAAAAATCATAATTAGGGTTATAATTGTGTGGCCAAGGTTCATCAATGTAAAACTCTTGATCTTTACTGATCTTAAATTCTTTCTGTAAGAAGATTTCAAATTTATATTTTTTTTATCGGGTTAAAGTTTGTTTCTCCTGGAAGTGGGCTTTGTAGGTATCTCATAATCCTGCATACTTGATAGTACAAGTGGAATCTATAAATTGTTTTAACTAATGGAATTTTATTCTTCAGATCATTGTATGATATACCACAACCTGTTGTAACACACCAAATAGCCATGTTGTATTGGTTCTGGTAAAATTGGAGTGGTTTTCTTTTAAATCGTATAACGTCTTCTTTGTTAATACTAGTTGGAACAATGTCTGGTAAATTAGCCAAGAAATATTCTGATTCTGTGACATACATTTTAAATCGTAAAATATCGATAGGTTCCTTTATTTCAGATTCTGTTTTCTTTTCCACTTTATTCGCACTTTGACCCCAGTTATCTTTGATTTATTTTCCTGGGTTTCGCTTGTCAAATTTCTTTTAGTAAATATTACGTTGCCATCTTGCCACATCGTTATTTATATAGGAGAAAGTTTACTGGTCTCAAGAGTACAATGCATTTTTAAAGGCGTGCCCGTAAAAGTTACTACTTTTTCTTTGTTATCTGTTAACTGAACTTTAGATTATTGGTTACATTATCTACTTTTCTTGTACAATGGTTTGGTTCATATCTTTGGAGCTTAATCTGATCACCATCATCAACTGGTATTGTACATAAAATGTCTGAATATTTATTTGTATGAAGTGTACTTTGTTGATTGATTAAGTTGGTTCATATATTTTTCAAAATAGAAAGGCAGTCACTGATTTTTTTTCCTTCTGGTTTGCTGGGTAATACTGAAATGATTTTTTGCAGGTTTCTTCAACGTTTATATACGTTTCTTTCAAATGTTCTTGGGTGAAAAAAGGAAAGACCTTTACACTTTGTGGAAGAAAATCCCCCGTCAACCAGGAATTGTAAAATGTTATACTTTTTAAAGTAATTGATTTAGAGCTGACAGGTCAGATATACTCTCCGACTTGTATGCAAAAATTTTTACGCTCAACTTCGGCAGACCACGAGGCTGCCGAAGTCGAGCGTTCGGTAATGTTCGTAATGTACACTAAGCTTTCTACCTTGAAACACCCATTACACCCTGCGCATACCAACTACGTCATCATTCACTCGCCTGATAACCGGAAGTGAAGGATCGAGGGCTCTGCTTGGACAGAGGTGGGCTCCAAATATACAGCTTACGCGTATCCAAAAACATGCAATCTGCCTCAAAAATGCAGAAAGTCCAAACGAAAACTAATTCCGACTGCCACTGGTAGTACGTAACATGGCAATGGGGCTATCCAGAATATACTTCAACCTCTCGATAATAGGGGTCTCTGCTGTACTATAAGTTGTACTATCCACTTTCTGTTCATTGAGTTTCATTGTTTATCAGTTGTTTGGGAAGTTTGACCTTGACATCTGACCTTGACCTATGATCATCAGGGTTATTACATAATCGAAATTGGCATCCTAAATAACCTAAATATGGGTGTTATCAAACCTCTACTGCTACCACAGACAGAGACATTCCAAATTATCAAGTTTGACCTTGACCTAATCATCAAGGTCATTACATAATCAAAATGGGCTTGCTCAATACCCTAAGTATGGGTGATATCATGTCTCTACCTCAACCACGAGCAGAGATATTGCAAATTATCAAGTTTGAAAATATCAAAATCTCATGATATCTCAATCACCCGGACACATGAGGCTGAGAATTTTACCACATCCTGTCCTTGGATAAGCAGGCATGAATTAAGACTTGTTTCATGTTGATCAGTTGACAATGTGGCAAGTTATCTCAAAATATCAAATTTCGTGATATTGAACGTCGATATCACCATGTCCCAAACATCTCGGGTCAAAAATAATCAGCTCATTTGATTTCTAGGGTATAAAAACCTAAGGGTAGAACTTGTTTCTAGACTATTGTGTTTCCAGGTGTTAACTGGTTATAGGAGCCGATTTGTGGCATCAGATAAGAGTGCGGTGGACAAAATATCAAGTCTGATATGATGATTACGTCAATGATGGAGGCATCTGAGGTTGAAAATGATTAGATCACTTTTTCTGCCTGTAAGTGACGCTCCTCTGTTGATAACTCTATTTTTAAGTTTCTGAACAGTCCACCTTCCATACTCTGCCATGTTGCAAACAGTGACACTAGGACTTATAGTGCAGAAGAGCCACCTGGTGGTGTAGTTTTCCCTGGATAGCCCCATTCGCGAGAACACATGCAAATACGTGATTTGTCCTCAAAATAAATATCAGCTCCGGTCTTGATATTAGCGGGTCCAACCACGCCCGCTCCAATGCCTCTACACTGGATGTGTTCGCCATGAATTCATGCATGTAGGCCTATACTGATTGGCCTCGCCCAAAGTTGTAGGCCCTTACCGCGGGACACTCATTGATAACACTCTGGAGAACCGAAAGGGGAATTAGGAGTTCTGTTATTCAAAGGAGATATGCCTGTAAACCACACTGCCAAGCCATTCATTCAATGACAATGGACTAGACAATAGGCCTGAATAATAGCTGTTGTAGGCTTTTGGGCAACCGAACTCCTTACGTTTCCCATGTTAGGACATAGGTAACACACTCCCAGGCCCAGGTGTACGTGGCATTGCGTGTGCAGGGCCATGGCGACTTGCACAAGCAGACGTCTCTTGATACACCAATCTTTGTGCTGACTACTTATTTCTGCATAGCATCCGCGATCATTGATAACTAATCGGATATTTTGTTTATTCAATGTGTTTTGATTCGATGCGATACGCTATTTGATTACCTGTAATTCCCGGGAAATTTTCCTTCATCCATTTTGAAGTTTCGATTGTTGGATCATCAGAGAGCCCTCGATCCTTCACTTCCGGTTATCAGGCGAGTGAATGATGACGTAGTTGGTATGCGCAGGGTGTAATGGGTGTTTCAAGGTAGGAAGCTTAATGCACATTACGAACATTACCGAACGCTCGACTTCGGCAGCCTCGTGGTCTGCCGAAGTTGAGCGTATTTTTTTTCCATACAAGTCGGAGAGTATATCTGACCTGTCGGCTTTAATGAAGTGATAATGCTCTAAGTAAATATCAAATGAAGCTTCTTCACA
Source organism: Notospermus geniculatus (assembly GCA_002633025.1). NCBI lineage: Eukaryota > Metazoa > Nemertea > Pilidiophora > Heteronemertea > Lineidae > Notospermus > Notospermus geniculatus. Next base: position 46,128 of record NMRB01000199.1, read on the forward strand.
TTCTGGTTCTTCAATGAAGTAATCAATTTCCATTTTATTAGTATAAACTGGCGGTGCTGATGGAATCATGGGCGGTGGCCAATAGTAACTGTGAAACACGGGCGGGTGCCAGTTGTAGATATGATTTATTGTCATGGTTACTGGTTCTTCAACTTTTCTAGCATCTCTGTCTGGGCTAGCTTTTTTCGTTGTTCTAAAAAAGTCTTTTTAAGTGCCTCTACATCAACACTTTGATTACTTTGCCTTTGCTTTTTTCTTATAGAATTTTTTAAGACAATGTATTTTTCCTTCTCACTAACAATTAATGAGAATTCTTCTTGTGTTATGTGCGAATCTGTTAAGGCCTTACTAATTAAATTATTAATCGTGCTTAATTTTGAAATAGCTAACATTCCTATATTTTCGTGCTTCTCGATTTTATATTGAATATTCTTCTTTTTCCATGTTAACCTCGAGGAGAGTAATGCAGACGGAATTGTTACACCTCCCTAACAGTGCAGTGGCAAGACCTCAAAAAGGGCTCTAGATAACGAGATACCCCTCCACCCAGTAGAACAAAATGAAACCTGTTTTAAATGAAGGGCATGGATATCTGTCAACAGATTTTTGGTGTGTTTGCATTTTAGGTGTGTGCAAGGGTATGTATTAACCCCTTGTTTGCCAAAACTTTGGAAATTTCTACGGTTTGTCTTGCAAGACCTTGGGTCAGTTCTGAATAGAGTTGTTCCTGAATCCTGACAGTTCATGCCACCTAAAGTCCGGTCAAACCTTCTATTGTATGAGATCACATTCCATGCTTTTCCTATGAACTAAATGTCCTCAAGAGAGGTCAGCTGGCAGCACTGCACAATGAGGACCCTAGCTCGCTGCCTCAATAGGTGTCACCAGTGGTTAAATCTATTGAAATCAAACTGGCAACTCGGTCCTGATCAATTTCCCACACAAAAGGCGTCCATTGTATAGGACCGAGTTTCGGTGTGCTGCCCTCTATCGTAGCTAGGATGCCCATTGTGAGCCGCTCTGGCAAAACCCGACGCTTGTCATTCAGAAGTCGAGCCTCAACAACTAGATGACACCAGGAGAGAATGGAAGAAATAGATTGCGTCAGATTTCATAATAGGCATACAGTATTGAAACTGACAAACATTTGGTCTCAATCTGCTAAGGTAAGAGCGACAAGCGTCTGGTTTTGCCACAGCGGCTCACAATTAAAGGGAGATTCCACTCTTGTAAACTTTTGAAATTTTATCCATGGAGACCATTGCCATGCGTTGTGATGTCACTAGTGCCCATAGGCTGAAGACGTTTACTGTAGTGAATGACCTAAATACTGCGACTGCCTATTTGTTGTACCTTCATAAATACGCATTGAACACATGACATCACATGTGCTGGGCAGTGGTCCCCTTGGGATGCAATAAAAATGCTTCAAATGATGAGTTTGCCGGTTAAAAAATATATCACATGTTGCAGATATTAAAGAATTTGAATGTACATTTGTACTAAACGCTACTTCAAAAATTCAAAATTTTACAGAATGAATGGAATCTCCCTTTATATATTTTGGATGTTACCGCGGACAACTCGCAAGCGGTTGACGCAGGCATGCTAGGCCCCAGCATAAATTCCTCTGGCATGATCCGAGATGCCTTTCCTTCCGGCAAGGAATGCAGCAATTCTGGTGTTGTCGTTGCCAAACTGGTGCTGCGCCTCACGAAAGGCCGCACTTTCCTCGTCTCTGACAGCATCCCTTCTACCTCGTCTCCTGTGCATTACCATCTTGAACTGTCGGAGTACTAAAGTCAGAAAACCTTTTATATTCCAGTCTCTCGGACAGTTCTCTGATTAGATAACTTTAACCCATGTGTGGGAAGCAACGTAGGCAGACTGGTCAAATGTCTGTCTTCAGTGAATGGGGTTGTCTCAGCCATGGCAATGTGCTGGGAATACAAATTGATCAATTTCTCCGACACAATGAAATGAATTATAAGGGTGATAGTAAACTACCAGTGACGCAACATTCCAGACCGACAACACCACCATTCATCATGTTCGTGGTTCGCCACCATTGATAACCCTATACAATAGACTTCATAAGTGGGTTTCTCCCGTACTATTCAGTGCACAGACTGTCAGGATTAAAGCTGACGTGAACGAACGAAAAGCCCCCATGCGACGAGCAAGAGAATTACAAACGCCCTGCAAACGCCTCAAACGAAGGCTCAGAACATGATAGACCCCACGAGGCCAGGAGGGCGCCACCTTATTTGCCTTCAGGCAACAGAGCTGTCAACATCTCCGGATACCTCTTACACTACTCAAAGAAAAAAAGTAGTCATTTAGACGGGATTCGAACCGTCGATCTTTTGATGTGTAATCCACCGCTCTGTCCACACGGCCAACGAGCCAGCTGACAGAGACATGATTTGTGTTTGTCATAGACAATAATACTACGAATAAAAGAAAATATGCGAAGTGTTCCAACAAGTTCGTTGGCCAAATGGGGAACACGGTGGAACAGAGATAACAAGGCACGGCTTCGATTCCCTGATGGGTCAAACTTTTTTCTTTCAAAAAAAGTGTTCAGCAGGAGCTCCCCAGAGGATGTTGACACCTTGACAGCTCGGAGACAAATAAGGTGGCGCCCTCCTGGCCTCGTGGGGTCTATCATGTTCTGAGCCTTCGTTTGAGGTGTTTGCTGGGCGTTTGTAATTCTCTTGCTCGTCGCATGGGGGCTTTTCGTTCGTTCACGTCAGCTTTAAGGAACAACTCTAGTAAGAATTTTGAAGACATATCTTATATTGCCCTGGTTTTTATTCATGAGACATCTGAAGGAATGCACAAATGTGAATCAACCCTTTTATGTCATCATTTTAACCCCTTATAACCCGAACTTTGATGTTTTTTAGGGCATCCATTGACTTCTTTTTCTATTTTCTACTGCCAAAATGGGTAGATCTTAATGAAATGTAATCCAATTCAGGATTTGGATGTCCTTTCTTGAAATATTTGGTGTTGGAGGAGCTAAAATGAGGACAAATACACATATTAACCCTTTATGTTCAAGCAGCCATATATGCTCCGAAACACAATTTTATCGCTTTTTCCGTTAATTTGGGAAGAAATACCATTAGGTTCATCATTTTACAAGGTCTTTGATGCAAAAATGCTATCAAATGAGAGATTTTGTGATAATATCTTGCAAAGCCTTCAGACCAGGCAGCTATTAACCCTTCGTGGGCGATTTTTCATATCACCTATGAGACAAACCATCTGCCAGAATATCACCCCCCAGTGACCTGAGCCATGGAACACAGCCCAGAAAGACTATATTGCAAGTTGGAATGACTGGCATCCAGACATAGACCCATCTGTTGTTTCCTTAAACCCATGTAAACGTCACCCTGCCTTATTTTTCAAACTGGTCCTCACTCTTTACTGCTCTACCGCATTCACACGTTTTCCTTCACCATGAGTTGTCCTCAGACATGGTTGAGAGAGGGCTTCTCCCTCAGAGACAGGGACGTGTTGCCAGTGATTATCCGCATGAGAGAGTTTAGGGACCGCGAGTCCGCCGACCTCCCAGGTGACGACCAGTTGGCCAGTTTTTCAAAAAAGCATTTACTACCATCGTTTTCTAGTGAAGATTTGGCCAAGAATGTTAAGGGCCTCACTGGATACGACATTGAAGTAAGTAGTAAAGCACCTCGTGTTGTTCTATTTTCCCCCACCCCAAATGTCTAGGACAGGACGGCTAACATTCACGTTAGTTTGTTTGTTAATGGCATCGAACGATACTCTGAACCCCCTTTTCCGGGAGTCTTGCTACGGCAGGCAAAGAGCTACCACGTGGTTCCAGGCTCCAGTCTTGTGGACCTCACTTATATTGTTAAGATCCGAATTTTCCCGCTGTATGCACTCCGCCATAGTCTTCTGCGTCGCCTATGAGAGTGTTGGTCATATTGTCGGACAGGGTGTTTATTATTTTCGAGGCTGTTTTACAACATTAGGCGGTTCCTTGGACGCTGACGTCCTAGTGCAGCATAGGCTTAGTTTGAATGTTTCTCTGTTCCCTACATATATATATATAGGGTGTCTCAAAAAAATGTACCAAAAAGTATTTTAACAGCACAGATAAAGCAATCAATATTTTCAGACATTTTCTGCCTAATCATGTGGCCGAAGCATGTAAGTTTTCTCCCCAATGCACAGTTTTTCGTTCAGACTTTCCTTTTTGATGTTTTTACCCTTTCCTTTTTACACCACATGATCAATGTAACCTCCTCGTCTTCTGGTTATAGCCTACATCCTTGTTGCTATATTGTTCATCACACTTGGGAATGTTTCTGGTGGAATGTTCTGGACGGGGCAATGAGATTCGAATGAGGACACAGTGGTTTCAACAAGATTGAGCACCACCACACACAGCAAGGGCCACAAGAGATTTCCTACGAACACACTTTCCTGAATGGTGACGTCTGATCTCTCTCAGGGACGGATCCTGGATTTCGGGAAAAGAGGGGTCGCGCTGTGTTAAAAACATTGAAATCTGCGGTGAATTTCAATGATTTGCTCCAAATTTCAGAATTTCACAGTCGATTTTACAAATTTGTTGGCCGAAAAGGGGGGAGGGGCGTGCGGCGCGTGCGCCCCCCCCCCCTTGATCTGCTCCTGGCTCTGTATGAAGACATTGAGTGGCCTCCCTATTCACCATATTTGACGCCCCAGACTTCTTTCTCTGGGGCTATTTGAAGAACCATATGATATTAATGCAAATCCCAAGCCCAGAGACCTAGAACAAGTTACGAGAAACATCAGAAGAGAACTCCAGAACACTCCACTGGAAACATTCCCAAATGTGATGAACAATGTAGCAGTAAGGAAGCAGGCTATAACCAGAAGACGAGGAGGTTACATTGATCATGTGGTGTAAAAAGTAAAGGGTTAAAACATCAAAAAAGAAAGTCACAACTAAAAACTGTGCATTGGGGAGAAAACTTACATGCTTCGGCTACATGATTAGGCAATTACAAATTTGAGGGGCGTGCGGCGCGTGCGCCCCCCCCCCTTGATCTGCTCCTGTCTCTGTATGAAGACATTGAGTGGCCTCCCTGTTCACCATATTTGACGCCCCAGACTTCTTTCTCTGGGGCTATTTGAAGAACCATATGATATTAATGCAAATCCCAAGCCAAGAGACCTAGAACAAGTTACGAGAAACATCAGAAGAGAAACCCCTCCAGAACACTCCACTGGAAACATTCCCAAATGTGATGGACAATGTAGCAGTAAGGAAGCAGGCTATAACCAGAAGACGAGGAAGTTACATTGATCATGTGGTGTAAAAAGTAAAGGGTTAAAACATCAAAAAAGAAAGTCACAACTAAAAACTGTGCATTGGGGAGAAAACTTACATGCTTCGGCTACATGATCATGCAGAAAATGTCTGAAAATACTGATTGGTTTATCTGTGCTGTTAAAATACTTTTGGGTACATTTTTTTGAGACACCCTATATTTCAGGTCCTCTTCAGTATGGCTGATATGCAAGACTCGTTGAACGCAAGACGCTTGATAGCCCACTGCGCCGTCCTCCATGCCACTGCAGTCGCCCCCCCCCNNNNCGGAACAGGCCACTAGTGACACCCCTGCCGCGGCGGGCACGAAGAAACCAGTTGCAAGTAACAAGCGGGTAAGTTTGCGGTTTTTGGTCCCAGCATAGGCAAGGAACCGCGCGGCTTCGGGTCTATCCCTTTTAGTGGCGTACAGGCATGCGCCTCTAGGTTCTTGGAGGCAGCCTGGGTAATATTTTCCATGCTCCCGACAATTCGGGTCGGAACAGCAGAATCACTTCAGTATAGTCTTTATATGTATTATCTCAAATGATGGTTATAGGTACGGTCGGCTGACCTACGGATGCAATGGGGAGGTCGGGAGGTTCGTGCGATGGCCTTTGGATGGGCGGCGGCGATATTTTCGTACCGCGATATGTCGTCGCTGCCGTTTTATCGGGGCGACGGGGCCGGTGCCGTGGGGTGGGTGCTGGTCTTTCGAATTCTTAGGCTCCCTAATGGGTCTGGGTAACCTCCCTTCTTCGGCTGTTATTGTAAATAGCATGAGTTGCGGGGTGAAGTCTGATTTGATCAGATATAATTACATCTTGGCTACCAAGGGTTGTGACATCGCTCCGCCCTCCGACTACGCTCGCACAAACCCTTGGCATCTTTCGCCGTAGTCACCTGTATTTCACAGGCTGTTCTGTTACCACCCCTCCGTTCAAATATGCATTTGGTACTTTCACATTTAGTCTCTTTATTTCAAATAGATATGTCATTTTATAGTGTTTATTGACTTTCTTATCATTTCGGAATTGCTACTTATCCTTATTTTTAACCTTTAACTGGAAGAAATCCCCTGTACTAGGAAATCCCCTGTACGACTGATCGATGGAAGAGCTAATGAAATTCACGGCTTGGCAAGTACCTACCCGGTACACGTGGGCTGACAATATTAGCGCCGACTGGTACAATTCACTTGCTGCTTCCCATTTTTGTACACACGAGTACATTGTTTCCATCAATAAAAGTATTCCTTGCCTGTCGTTGCAGCGGATTCAAGCTTTGAATCCGGAAAATTAGGCCTTGAAATCGCGAATCGCTCGCTGTCATTCTGTAGCATTCGCCATGTTGTTTTCTGTTACCTCTTTCCCAGTTGCTACGCAAGTAGATTGTCCTACTGAAGAGTTTAGTTGGTATCATGCCAAAACCTGAAGGCGAGGTTAACGGGCAAATCTCAGACGGGCTCTGATTGGTACATTGATTTCCCGATGTGGGTCAAATACAGAAATTCATGCGAAAGCTTCCAGGGGTAGTGGCGTGGTCTTTATGACGTAGCCAATACACGTGGAGTTCCAGGATGATATAATTATGGCTAGCCAAACCGGAAAAAAATGTCAGAACTTTAATTATCACATCAGAACTAAATGTAATAGGGTGTCAGAATCTTAAAATACCCCGTCAGCAAATCATAATGTCACCAGGATTTGTTCTAATATCATCAGAACTTTTCATAATGTCATCAGCACTTGTTATAATATCATCAGAACTTTCATAGTGTCATCAGCACTTGTTATATTATCATCAGAACTTTCATAATGTCACCAGGACTTGTAATAATTTCACCAGCACTTGCTTGCTGCAGTAGTCATTTAAAACTATCACATCAGAACAAGCTTGGAGGAATTATACTGTCAGTATAATTCCTCCAAGGAACAAGTTAATTACCTATCAGAACTAAAAATCCGACAGCACTTCCAAAAAACTGGTCAGAAACAAGTGCGCACCAAACAGGACGCTCAGAAACTAACCAGAACCCGAGAAACCGAACAACACTCTTACAAACCGATCAGCACTTGCGCGCGGGACCAATCAGAAAACGTGACCAACACATTTTGATGACGTCACTACCCGCCGCTTAAACTGGTATTAAAGGAGCACGGTATTGGTCATTTGACTGCCGACGTAGAGGGAGCCACCTTGTGGCAGTAAGACGAACTACAAAAATGCATGACAAAGTGTACGTTCGGAGTAAATCGCGAAGTGAACGACATGTATGATTTGACAGGACATAGAATAAGTTGCTGAAACTGTTCATTAGCAAGTATGTGACCAATAAGCGTGTCAATCAATTCACAAATGGAAGATTCCCGCTCATTTCTGACGGCAACGAGCGCATCAAAACGACCAGGCTTGTGACAAATCCACAAAATTAATTAGTACACAATTCGACCCTACTCTATTGGCAGGGTCTCAATAGAATTCTGCAAGGCGCAAGTCTAGCGTATGCAGGGCCGTATTTAGCATTTTGGTCCGGGGGGGGGGGAGAAAACCTTTCTGTCGGTTTTTGCCCCAAATCCGCATGAAAATCACGTTTTTTTGGTTCCTCGGGGCCCTAGCCGCCCCCCCAAATACGGCCCTGCTATGCGTTTTACGCNCCCCCCCCCCCCCCCCCACTAACTACGGCCCTGGTGTGCGTTTCACGCCCTGACTTCTGCTCGGCAAAAGGGCGGGAGGAATAAGAGAAAATCTACTTCATTTTCAGGCGCCGATGGGACATGACGAAGTGAACTGATAAGTCGGATTCTACAAGCGATTCATGTCAAGTCAACATGGTCAAACCATGCATGTCATTCATGCTGCAGGACCACCTCACGCTGCAGTCCCAGTTGAAATGGCGCTCGAGTGACGTCATAAAAATGTGTTGGTCACGTTTTTCTGATTGGTCCCGCGCGCAAGTGCTGATCGGTTTGTGAGAGTGCTGTTTGGTTTCTCGGGTTCTGGTTAGTTTCTGAGCGCACTTGGTTTTGACCAGTTCTGACGATATCGTTACAAGTCGTGGTGACATTATGAAAGTTCTGATGATAATTATAATAAGTGCTGATGACATTATGAAAGTTCTGACGATATTATTACAAGTCCTGGTGACATTATGAAAGTTCTGATGATAATATTACAAGTGCTGATGACATTATGAAAGTTCTGATGATAATATAACAAGTGCTGATGACATTATGAAAGTTCTGACGATATTACCGTAGAGTCGGTTCTATAACATCAATGCATTATATGCCGAAGTCCCGCCCCAGTTCATTACTATGTCAGAGCCCGGTTTCCCGCCTGCACTGATCGACCAATGGCGCACAGAAGAAGGCCTAGTCAGTTTCTTGCGAATAAGACATGAGGTGGTAGGACATCACTAGGTCTATGAAGTCGGTCAAATGCCGCAGTATACAACTTGTATCAATAAAGAATCCAAAGCTTTTGTCAACCACTGACAACAGAGCCGTGGAATTCTTGAATGCATGGTGAAATTGATATCTATTCCATGAAACCACAAATCCGTAAATAGCGCCTAGTACTGGCGGCCTATTCAAATCCCCGTCACGAATGTCAGTCTTGGCCAACATGTGACCAATACGTAGTAAAATGGGCGTTGCTAACCTTGAATTTTGGATTGATGTTATAGAACCGACTCTACGGTATTACAAGTCCTGGTGACATTATGAAAGTTCTGATGATAATATAAACAAGTGCTGATGACATTATGAAAGTTTTGATAATATTATAACAAGTGCTGATGACATTATGAAAAGTTCTGATGATAATATAACAAATCCTGGTGACATTATGATTTGCTGACGGGGTATTTTCAAATTCTGACACCCTATTATATTGAGTGCTGATGTGATAATTAAAGTTCTGATATTTATTCCGCTTTGGCTTGCCATATATATTGGTATCAGGACAATTCCCCCTGGACAACTGCCCCCCGGATAATTGCCCCCGGATAATTGCCCCCCGGATAATTGCCCCCCGACAATTGCCCCCTTAGGACAACTGCCCCCTGGACAACTACCCATATCAGAAAGTTTGTCCCAGTTTGTTTCATGTGCCAGCGGCTAAAAATAGCACACGATGACGCGACGTTAGCTTGAGGTGGGCCGTTCCATTAGCTTGAGAGGGGTGTGCGGTAGTAGGCCTAGAAGAAGCAAATGGGTCTGATCATGCTGATGAGTATCCATTCAGAAGTTTGGATTTTAGGGGAAGATTAGAATGGACAGAATCCTTCATTTAGGCCACGCGACACAAAAGTTTTATTGAACTGGCAGTACAAAGTGTTTGATGAATACCTGTCATACCTGAAACACGAGGCTGCCACTTGGGTGGTGGGCTTGGTATTTGTGACCGGTGACAGGGCAATCAGATGATGGTCTTTGAAAGGTCATAGCTGGGGTAAATATTAAATATTCAAGAACTGCTTTTGATGGTTGGACAGCGTGCTCCAGGCCGGCGAAAAGGCGAGAATTCACAAGGAAACCCCGTTTTTTTGCAAAAATCGACCACTTTGGAATCAAAATGACACATCAGTACACTGATTTGATCGTTCTCTGATAATGAAATGAGAATTATTACATTGTCATCTTACGTTATTGACTTTTGATGGTGTACATTCTCAGCCCGTGCAGACATAGACAGCGGGTTTTAATCGTGACTTTCGGTCACTTTCATTGAAACTACATTGCGTTATATCTTTGCCGCTAGATGGCGACGCTGTACGATCTCGTAAATGAAACAAACTTTCTGATATGCCCTGGACAATTGCCCCCGTAGGACAACTGCCCCCCCCCCGGACAATTCCCCCTGTAGGACAATTGCCCCCCAGAAAATTGCCCCCATAGGACAATAGGTCTGGAACTCTACCTCCAGACGGCAAATCGGCTAGGGGTTGTCATCAGGATTTTTATTTCGCCCGGTTAAGGAGTCTAAGGTACTTGAACGCCCCCTATCCTACGAAGCCATCTACCACCGCTTTAGATTTTATTTAGGTATTCTCGGTATTGACGGTGGCGAAACCTCTCATAGTCTTCGTAATGGTTGCGCTGTGTTTCTGAGGTCGTTGTCATCGCAATCGTCTACGGACCATATGCAGGGTTTAATGCATCACATTGGCTGGGCAGCGCAGTCATCAGCGCGACACTACACCAAATCGGTGAAGATGGATCAGGCCTCCAATTTGGCACAGGTCATGGCTGTGTTGGGTTCCGGTGCATCGAATAATCAGGTCGAGTCAAATTATGTAGAGGATTCCGAGCTTCCAAAACTATACTAACCCCGGCCTTGAAGCCCTCGACCGGCTAGGCCGGCCAGTCCGAGGGAGTTTTCAACCTTAGTAACGGGCGGCCAATCACGACATGGTATCCTTGGGGGCCTTATTTTTTTTCATTACAGAGGAGTTAACCGGGTGCTTTGTGGTCCTAACTCTACCTGAAGTAACTTCCCTATTATAGTTGGGTATAGGGCCTAAGCCGCTTAATTTGGTAGGCTACATGAGTATGTGGTTAAATGGGTGATTAAGTGTGGTTGCCCGGGGCACTTTATTAAGGTATCATTACGTGTAAATTTATCCATCTTCGTGTATAGCGTTTGCATTTGCATTTGTTAATATTGGCTGGCCCTTCGTTAAGTTAGGCTTCCAGGGCAGCCGGATACATGTAGCTTATTATTATGTTCACCCCACCTTTCTATAAGGCTCTTTTGATTGTGACTCGCTCTGGCAAACTGAGACGCATGCTTCTTCAGGCTAGGGCGGTAAAGGACACCTGCACACAATAGAGGGAACTATTCGAGCAGCAGTTGCAATGGCCGACAATGATGGAACCAAGGAACAGATGATCACTTGAGCCTGTCGCTGCCTTGCAACATGCCTCTTAGTTGGACAGAGCCGGTCACAAAGGATAGTGTACTGTATACAAGCTGTATGTAAATCAGCTGTGAATATAGCCAGGTTTAGAGCAAATTGATAAGTTTATCGTTGTTTTCTTTCTGTTCATTTGCTCCTGATACTGCACTTCGCCAACGCCCAGCTTTGTTGGGAAAGGCAAGCCGCGCTGGCAGGCTTGGTACTACATTACCGGTACGTGGATGTTTGAGGAATTGTGGATGGTCGGACAGTAGGCCTAGGTCGTCCAGGGTCCCGTTTTCTTAGGCCCTGGGCCCTGGGCCTAGTTCTGACGGGGTGGTAATTCCTTCGCGCCCTCGCCAAGCCCCCAGCCCGGCTTCCCTTTCTTTTTTGGTTGGGGTAAGGAATGGGGTGTCTTTGTACAGGGAACGGTGCAAACTACAAGGGATACCGGAGTTCCGTAGTTCGGTCGGGACGCGTAGAGCCATCTCTTCCCCACATCTTAATGGCAGACAACGTGTATGTGGCGACACACTGCGTTGGAAACTTAGTTATCCAACTCAGTGTGACGTCACGGGCGCGTGATTGCCTACATACCACTTCAGTTGGTTTTGGAATCTGGGAATGGGAGGGGAGGAAAGGGAGGCACGCAGTTAGCACAATCGTCGGACGGACTACGGAGGGTCGGATTGGGTGTGCTGCCCACCCACCCACCCGCCCATCCACACGCAAAGGCCTATACCTAGTGCTCGCCACGTGAACGTTGGACGCCGCTCCAAGCCATCTCTTCCCCATATCCTAATGGCAGACAACGTGTATGTGTCGACACACTGCGTTGGAAACTTAGTGATCAGATCGGATAGTGCTTCTTGCTCTGCCGTCTAAATTGCCCGAATAAGCCTTGCCCTACTTCATGTTCACTCATCGGCCAGTCGCTTGCCATGCCGTCGTGAAGTATGTACACTCTTGTAGGAAAGTAAAAGGACAGCAAGTTATCCTAAATATCTCAAAAACCACTGGAGCTACAGCAATGATATTTGCACCCAGTCTGTAGCAACATGTTGGGCATAGAACCCTGGTGTTTTGACAAAAATCAATTTTAATTAATTAAGAGAAAAATGACATTTTATAAAATCACTTTTTTCACAATTTTTGAAAAATCGTCCGATTTCAAATTTTCTTTCTTCATTATATTCAACTTGCCTGATTGACCAACATCTGCAACTTATGCTTTTTAGAATCGCACGAGAAAATGCCTTTTTTGGCATTTTTTTAGCAAAAATAAATCCCACTCAGACAGTCATCTGGAAACACCTCTGGGACAGCCCCTCTTTAGGATTTTATACTCTGAAGAGCAGGCCTAGGCAGTTCCAGTTCAGTTCTCACGTTATGCACCAAATGAGAAGTGACACTGACTACAACCCATGTCTGTCCACTGCAAAACCTCATCAATACCATGAATTGGCTTTTATTTGTAAAAGGAAGTTACGTCATACTGTCAATATAACAAGGGTCTTGGGAGACCACAGGTTTTGTTGATCACTGTCTGTTATGACAACAAGATTCCCGGCTAAGAGGGCTGTCCTAGAGGTGTTGTCCGTTTGACTGTATGAGTGGGATTTATTTTGCTGAAAAATGCAAAAAGAGGCACTTTCTCTTGATATTTTAAAAGGGAAAAGTTGCAGATGTTGGTCAGTCAGTCAAGTGGAATGTAATGAAGAAAGAAAAATTGAAATCGGACGATTTTTCAAAAATTGTGACAAAAGTCATTTTACAAAATGTCATTTTTCTTTTAATTAATTAAATTGATTTTTGTCAAAACACCAGGGTTCTATGCCCAACATGTTGCTACAGACTGGGTGAAAATACCATTGCTGTACATTATATGCATGGTGCATGATGCATGTGTATGTGTATGCCTGAGCCTACTTACTCTGCTGGCCGATATAAAGTCGTGAGGTGGCAAAGCCTATAGCAGTAGGCCAACATCGAATGGTAAATTTACCGATAGCGAACACCCTCCCGTTGGTGGGAAACATGGGGGGGGGGGGCAAATGGCCTTGGCGCGGGAGCACGACGCGTATTTTCGTTTGAAACGTGGATTTTTGGATATTCCACTTTATGCGGGTGATTCACCGAATTTACGACGAGGACAATTAGTATGCGGCTAGTTTACGACGGGTTGACGACAAATTTACGACGGTCAGTGGATCAACTTTGGTTCACGATTCGTTTGCGACTCGTTCGCGACTGATTTCTGTTTACGACTAGTTTGCAACGAGTTTTCGATGAGATTAAACGTGATTGGGAGGCCATAAACTCATCGTAAAGTGTGATCTGTTGCAGGCGATTTCGCCAATCCACGTCCAGAGTGACATCAGGTGATTCTACACCGTCTGACATCATCTTTTGACGTCGGAACAGGACGGATTCCGTATTTTTTAATGTATTTTTTTCTGCTTCAGCCTCGTTCACAGTCATCGCGCACCTGGGCAACTCACAAGGTGGGATTGTCGTCTGCTTTGTAGAGAGAAGACCTCTCCAAATATCGCGGAGATCTCGCAGCGAGGCGACGAGAATCGGGCTGCATCAGTTTCAACGTCATGTCAATTTTCTAACGACTATTTCACGACGGGTTTGCGATTCGTTCACGACTGCCGTCGTAAACTGTCGCAAACTGATCGTTAACTCGTCATAAAGTCGTTGGAGCACCCGCATTACGCGGCAGTAGCCTACAATATGGCAGTGTGTGATGACGTCATCAGAACGCACGTGGTAAGGAGAATTCAAAGTTATGAAGCAGTCGGCAATAAAACCAATATCAAACTTAGCATTTTCCGACCCAAAGGAATAAGCCCATGACACTCCTGCTATCAGTCTCGATGTTTTTAATCAACATCGACCAACATCCGACGCGAGGGGCAAAGTAGACTATAACAACACTCGCCTGGCCTTAGCTACATTATACAATAAGAGAAGAATTGTCACTTAGTTACCTTTGGAATCCGCCTGTCCAGCGGTGTTCTATAAGCAATTCTGATGATAATGTGATTCGTTATTCTGTCTTGTCTGATGCACCGGTCAAAAGGCATCTTGAACTCCCCCCCCCCCCTCAACCATCGACGACTATTCGACGCCGAAACTTCAACCAATATTATCCGCCTCTTTGTGAATGAGTAAGTTGTGAATCACCGGGTAGCCGTACATTGAGAAAAACAATCATTTGTGCGTACGTAGCACATAGCATGCACATGGCACATGGCACAGTACAAAATTCAAATCAGATCAGCTAAAAACTGAACTTGCTTCCATCTACGTCTTGCGTAGAGTTCCCTTTTGTCAAAGACGCCTACTGGCATGTAGGGCTTTGCCTTGAGAAGGAGTAAATGATTTGGTGTCATCCAAGTCATTTGGGTCATCGGAACTGTGGGTGATGGGTCTATCATTGATGATCGCTTCTATTTCACAAACGAGTGTTCTCAACGATTCTTCACTCACGGCTTGTCCCTTCAGGATGATACGCAGTTTCCGCTTTACGGTTTGTGTCTGTCGTTCGAAGATGCCACCTTGATGAGGTGCACCAGGAGTATTAAACTCCCATGCTATGCCTTTGTCAGCAAGTGTCTGTTGAATCCTGGTATGATCAATTCCTTTGAATGCTAATCTCAGCTCCCTTTCAGAGGACACAAAATTTGACCCGTTGTCAGATCTGAACTTCATGACTTGTCCCATACGAGCAATGAACCTTCGCAAAGCATTGACACATGAGTCAGTGTCCAAACTATCGGCCATTTCAATATGTATGGCACGTATAGTCAAACAGGTGAACAGCACACCATAGCGTTTTACAGCAGAGCGACCTCTTTTGACCTCAATAGGCCCAAAATAGTCCACTCATTACCAACTTTCGCTACCATCGACACTGCGCAGGCGCGGCCATGGCCAGCGTATGTACAGTCAATGTACAGGCGGCAAAGGAAAAACCCTTCCTGTGGTCACATAAGTAACGGAAATGAAATATTTCACCTGGATATGGTATCTTCAGTTGTCTATAAAGGCAGACATATCAATTTTAAGCCAAAAGGAAATAGTTCATACGCTTCCTTTTTGCTGTTGAAAATGAGTAGTCCAGTGTTATTATGAAGCCATTAGAAATGTGAAGAATGCTGAAATACATGATTTTCTAATGCAATTTGACAAGAAGTATGAGGCGGAATTGATCAATTTCACCTGGCTTGTTAAACTAGAGGTGATGGTCAATAGAATCCTATAGAAAAGTATTCTTTTTCAAAACATCCATCCACTTCCATTTTTTTGGTTGAAATATGGTCCATTCAACCAAAGGGGCTGCTCACTTTCGCAACCATTTTCCCAACTAATTTTTCATTATGTTGCAGTTGCTTGATTTTCATGATAACTTCAGGTATAATATTTTATAATGGAAACTACATAATCATGAAAGAAAAATGCGACATCAGCTTCATTAATTAGGAAAACAAAGAGCATTTGCAAAATGTCCGAAATCAGCATAAAAACAGCGAAATTATTCCGTAATGTTTGTTGTACTGGGAGAGTAATGGTATTATTTATCATTCATCGAAAAATCATTGCTAAACATATCGGTTTTGCTGAAATATTTGCATAAAATGTGTGATTTTCTTCATTTCTGGACCCCTATTTAAGTGGGAGGAGAACAGAACAGCACATCTAGGCCTGTCAGATCTGAATGGAATGTTGTGGTGAAGATTATGATCGATATCAGTGATCAGTGGTGTGTTGGTGTTGCGTAAGGTCATAAAACGGAATACTTGAATTTGACGTCCCACTGATCACTTCGGCCTACCCACATGTCATGGTTGATTATGCACGTTGTAACTGATATTGGTCATAATCTTTACGACAGCATTCCATTCAAATCTGACAGGCCTAGGAATGATTAAGGTTTCCGTGGGGGCAGCAATCTTGAATGCGAGCACCCCTAGCCGCGGCCAGCCGAACTAAAACGACAGCGAAAGTTGGCAATGCCTGTACAACTGAAGGGAGGTTCATCTGGTGTCAATCTATCCAACGGAAGATCAGACATTTTCTGACCCATCAATTTTGATCTGTGTCTGCGACAAGTGATGCACTCAGATATGACTCTCCTCGCTTGTGAATTAGCATTGGTAATCCAGAATCTTTTACGCAACTGTGCGATCATGTGATTTATGCCGCTATGAACCAAATTCCTATGAACTTGTATCAGGATCACAATCTAGAAATATGACTGTTTTTTTGGTACGATGGCTGAATGTTTCAAGTTCTCTGGCATCGCTGACTTGTTTAAACGTCCTTCGACTTTCAGAAGGCCATCTTTTAGCATGGGGTCAAGATGATACAGTGAGCTTGACATTTTCACACTGGTGCCCGACTTCAAACATTCGATTTCTTCATTGAAAGTCTGTTTCTGCACAAAGACTAGAATTGCCCTTTCTGAACGGTTCAAGTCATCCACTGTCACTGAGCTGAGTCTACCTTGAGATACAGGCATATTCTCCTTTCGCAGTTGGCCGCGTCGAAGAAGTTCATCACGGACCTTCAGAATGTATGCAACCGCCCTTTTCAACTTACCGGTATCCCATGTAGAATAATGACTCAAAAGCTTGTTGACAACATCACTTCCGTCATGTGCATCCTTGGGTTCAACTGTAGGCTATTCGTCACTACTGCTGCACTCTTGATTTCCAGATCATCATTGTTTGCTGCTAACAGATTTGCAATCACTCCCGGGTAGGTGGGCCAGTCTGTCAATGGTTTCCTCAAGAACTCAGGGCCAGTCATCCAAGTATTACAATTCATAAGGTCAGAAGCCCACAGGCCTCTAGAAACCTGGTCAGCTGGATTTATCTTGGTGTCTATGTAACACCATTGTGATGGTTCTGGTCCATCATGTATGATCTGAAGCCGATTTGCTACGAAGGTCTTAAATCTGGTCGTTTTGTTCTGAATATATTTCAATACAGCAGTACTGTCGGTGAAGAAGACTGAGCATCTTATCAACACGTATTGCCACAGCAGCAGCAGTCAACTCCATCCTAAGAATTGAGATATGTTTCAGTGGTGCTACACGTGATTAACTCAACACAAGGCAACAATGGATTCTACCATCCTCATTCAACAGCCTAATGTAGGACACCACACCGTAACCATCTTCACTACTGTCACTAAAATGAATCAACCGTGAACTCACAACTTGGTTGAAGTCCTTCGGTTTCACACATCTTTCTGTTTGGAAGTTGGAGACTTGGGGTAGATCTGCTAACCACTTCTGCCATTTGCACAAATGCTCCTGAGGGATATCCTCATCCCAACGGATCTTAAGACGGCATAAATCGTGGAGGATCAATTTTGCCTTGAAGATGGAAGGAGAAAGGAACCCAATGGGGTCGTACACTGAACTAGTCACTGATAAGATACCTCGACGAGTAGGAGGTTTTTCCTTGTCTACTGCTGTGAATCCAAATGTGTCAGACTGAGGATCCCAAAGCACTCCTAGCGCCCCCTCCATAGGTACGGTATCACTCTGTAAGTCGATATTTTTCACATCTTTGGTTCGCTCATCCTCTGGAATGGATTCAGTGACTGCTCGGCTGTTGCTGGTTAACTTCGTTAGTCTAAACCCACCTTTGCTGCAGAGGTTCACTACATCTGCCACCAGTGGTATGGCGGTATCCTCTGACGGTTGGTTCTTGAGACAGTCGTCAACGTACATATGCTTCAACAGTGTGTCAGTTACCTCTTGGTCGTACATATGCTGGTTGTCCTTGGCAGTTTGTCTCAAGGCAAAATTGGCACAACTGGGAGATGAGGAGACACCAAACAAATGCACCAACATTTGATACTCAACAAGAGGGCCAGAGGTGTTCCCATCTTCCCTCCAAAGAAACCTCAGAAAACTAGCATCCTCTTGGGGTACACGCACTTGGTAAAACATGAACTCTATATCTCCAGTAAAAGCGATTTTGTCTTGTCTAAACCTCAAGAGCGTACCAAGGAGTGTATTCGTCAGGTTTGGTCCTTGTAGTAGTTGATCATTTAGGGAAGTCCCACCATATTTGGCCCCACAATCAAACACGACTCGCAATTTGTTTTTCCTTGGGTGGTAAACACCGTGGTGGGGTAAGTACCAGACTCTACCATTTGACACATTCAGCTGCTCATCTGGGGCCTTATTCATCAAGCCGTCGTAAGTATAGCCATTTACGGACGCGTAACAAGTTCTTAAGTAATACGTACGCATTTTCTTACGTGGTATTCACGAAGATTTCGTAAGTTACATGTAAGAGGGGTTGGTGAATAAGCCTAGGCTACTTCGTAACTACTCTAAATTCCCACTTACCTGTCCCATTCCTGAACTCACAAAAAATGACTAAGTCCGAATTTGAAGATAATAGGGTGGGGGTATGGTGAGAAACAATAANTCACAGGACCGTTGATCGACCAACCAAGAAGCGTCCTTATTGCATACGGTCCATTGTTCTGACTTGGGATGATCTCGTAGGGTTCCAACACCTTGGGAGCATTACAACCAATCAGCAGGTCAACTTCAGAGTCGATGACTGGGATATTCACGTTACTGAGATAAGGCCAATGATCAAGGTCCTCCTGTGTAGGAATCTCTTTTCTGGTTATTGGTAGCCTTGCCTGGGTGAACAGCTCAGGAAGCTCTGTGAAATTATCACCATTCAAACTACCCAACTCAACACCTTTCAAGACGTAGGTACTGGATGATTTGGACTCATCTGACATTGTTGACAGGCTAATTTTAACCCTGTTTCCTCTAATATTTAGCACATGCATCAATTTCTCTGTACAAAACGAAGCAGTGCTTCCTGTATCGAGGAAGGCATACGTATTGACCTGTTTGTCACTATCTATGGCTTTCACGGTCACTGGTATGATGGACATGGCACACCTTGAACTGCACCCAGAAATGAAGCCATTTTTTACTTCCGGCACATCTGGGGCCATATGCATAAAACTACTTAAGTATGAAAATCCCAAGGGATTCCCTCAAAAGACCACTAAAGTGGAAATCTTAACTTAAGGGAGATGCAGAAAGCTACTTTGGAATAGTGAAAGCCTCAAAATCACCCTTAACTCTAAGTGTGGTCACAGTTCCCTTAACTGACTCCTTAACTTCACAGTTGTGGCAGGCACAGGTTGGAATATGCTATCCATGCCGTTTTTTAATGCATGCTAGCCAAATAGGCCGGGGAAATTATGTGCTAGGCTAGGGTGGCATAACATTGAACTGTGCCAAGGATTTTGATTTGACAGACATGTATCCTCTTTCTGTCCTACCAATTTGGTAACCACTTTTTTTGTTTTCCACCGTTAATAGCCATTTTATCACAGGACCGTTGATCGACCAACCAAGAAGCGTCCTTATTGCATACGGTCCATTGTTCTGACTTGGGATGATCTCGTAGGGTTCCAACACCCTGGGAGCGTTACAACCAATCAGCAGGTCAACTTCAGAGTCGATGACTGGGATATTCACATTACTGAGATAAGGCCAATGATCAAGGTCCTCCTGTGTAGGAATCTCTTTTCTGGTTATTGGTAGCCTTGCCTGGGTGAACAGCTCAGGAAGCTCTGTGAAATTATCACCATTCAAACTACCCAACTCAACACCTTTCAAGACGTAGGTACTGGATGATTTAGACTCATCTGACATTGTTGACAGGCTAATTTTAACCCTGTTTCCTCTAATATTTAGCATATGCATCAATTTCTCTGTACAAAATGAAGCAGTGCTTCCTGTATCGAGGAAGGCATACGTATTGACCTGTTTGTCACTATCTATGGCTTTCACGGTCACTGGTATGATGGACATGGCACACCTTGAACTGCACCCAGAAATGAAGCCATTTTTTACTTCCGGCACATCTGGTGCTGGCTGGTCGGAAGGTTTCTGGTTTCTATGCAAGACAGTAGGATGAAATTCTGAACAAATGGTACAAGTTAACCGATTAGAGCAATCTTTACTAAAATGACCATCGTCAGACAAACATCCGAAACACAAACCTTGTGATCTGAGAAACTGAATTTTGTCAGCGTTTTGTGTGTAACGCAAACGCCTACATACTTCAAGAGCGTGATTACCCTTACAGAACAGACAGTGCTGAACATCTGCAGAAACACCAGAGATTGTACCCGTAGCACTTGAACCAGGAGCAGACACCGTGCTTGATGCAACGATGCGCTTTGTGTTTACAGATTTTTCCCTAGATCTCGGTTTAGCATGACTACTGTCCTTGACAACAATTTCTCCAAATACAGGCTCATTGAGAATCCGTGACTGTCTATCAACAAATGACACAAAGTCCTCGAACTTCACACGCTGAGTCCTCTTCTCGGTTATTGTAAAGGCATGTGCTCTCCATTTGTCCCGCAATTTGTATGGTAGTTTTGAGACAAGTTCTTTCAGGTTTTTGGGATGATCAAGTTCCTTCAAGTAGTCTATGTCTTTCATGGTGTTCAAGCATCCGAGCAAGAACAGAGAGAACTTTTTCAAGCCCGCTGAGTCTTCCGCCTCGATGTTGGGCCATTTCATGGCCTTATCAACGAATGAAGTGGAGATTTTGTACTCATCTCCGAAGTTTTCCTTTAGCAACTCTAAAGCCCTCTTGTAACCAGACTCAGCATCCATGTGAAGACAGCTTCTAACAAGCTCCCTGGGCTCACCGCTAGTATACTGTTCCAAGTAGTAGATACAATCCCTGAAATTGTCAGTTTTTTCTACCACACCATGTTCAAATGCACGGGTAAACAGCTTATATTCTAAGGGATCACCACTGAAAATTGGAATTTCCCGAGTAGGCAATGTGCTTTTCAAGTTTTGTTTCACCAGTGATTCAGTGATTTCATTTTGTTTCCTGATAATTTCTTGGAATGCTAAGAAAGCTGCAGATGCTTGTGACGTATTATCTTCAGATTCATTATCGTAGGTTAAAACTTCCGGTTCAACAGGTTTCCCTGGAATTGAATCACTGACACGGCGGGTTCGGGTTTCAGGGGTAGCCTCATATTTACCATACAGATTGACCTTAGATTTGGCGAAGTCGATCTGCTCCATGAGGTCAATTTCTTCTCGACGTTGTTTCAACTCGAGTTCCTGTTTAGCAACAGCCTGTCTGCGCTTTTGGGCTGTGGCTTTGACTTCTAATTCTGCCAGTCTGAGTTCCTCTTTCAACTTTGAGTCTGACACAACCGACTGGGAAAGTGATTCACATTCGTCGTCATCTGCTCGTATATTCACACAAAACACAGATCCGTCGTTCTGCTCTGCCAACCAGGAACGAACATTACGCCTAGAGCGTTCACTGTATGAGGCCTTTATTTCCTCAAGATGAGCGTCAATGGCTTCAGGCAAAACCCGACTAAGCCCAGTTTTCGACATCGTGTGACGAATATCCAAGAAACCCGACGAATATCGAGACAGTTGCAATCAATTAACGACGACGGACAGCTGATTGATGAGACGAAGATCGAAGGACGAAACACTCATCGTCGGGATGACTGATTTTCTTAGCCAACTTGTCCAAATTTTTGCTTAAACGATGTGGGAGCCGGGGGGAGGTGCCAAACTACCAGTATAAAGCAACGACACGTAGTTACTGGAATAACAGTTTACTGAAAACAAAAAAAATAAAACAGTGTAAATTCAAAGGATACAAAAAGGTAAACGCAAACAAATGTACGTAAGGAAAATGATAAATACATTTAGACACCAAGCAAGTCCCAAGGCAACACAAAAGACAGAATAGGCCCCTATGGTGAACTAAGGACATGTATGCAGTGTACATGTACATATGTATGTGAAGGCAAATTTAAGCCTAAGTGGAAAAATGAGGGTAACAAAATTACAACTCAAAACAAACACTTACAGCAAAAATTGCTCCCCATAATTCCAAGAAGGCTCCACAGCAGTCAATCCAAGCATACAACACATTTTCATGATGGCACAAGATCAGCAAAGTTGTAAACAAGAACAGAACACACAAACAGGCCCATAAACCATAGGGCCTAAAACCTTCATAAAAGAAGCATGTGACCATGAGGCACACCCAACAAGATCACCTGATCAACTTGATCACATGACCAAAGAAACCTTAGGCTCCAAATTTGAAACACAATAACTCAGTTACCAAACACACAGAAAGGGGCGTTAACATTGTCCGATGACAAATAAATGTACATGGCAATAATAGAAACCAAACGACAGAGATTGCAGACAGGGGCGTAGCCAGCGGCGGACAGGGGGACGTGGCAAATGCCCCCTCCCCCCGAGCACAAAGGGCCATCAAATGTTTGCTCTAAAAGGCTATTTCCCCTCTTCAAGCCAAGTTATTGTCGTGTCAGATGTGGGGAAAATGCGTCTTAGAGGGTGTAGATTTTCAACTTTTTCGGGGAGGGCCCCAAGACCCCCTCCGGCTTCGCCTCCAGACTCAATCAATTTTGCCCCCCCCCCCCGTAGGCCATAAAAGCTAGCTAGGACCTGACAATGTTGCAATATTCATTTGTTCCTTTCACACCTGGTTAAGCCCCAGTCACATATCCACTCCAGGGCCCGTACGGCGAGTAAAAACCGACATTTTGGCCAATTTCTACGGTGCCCAGTTTGATCCAATCTAATTTCCACTTGTCCATTGAGGCGATTTCGGCACAATTCATCTTTGATCCCAGTTTCAGTCTCTAAAATCCGCTGCAAGCCGCTCGGTGGGAAAAATCGTACGGGGCCCGGTGACCTAGGCTTTAACATGATTTTGCTTGTGCCGGTCAGTGAAAACGCAGACCGAGGGCGGCGGCCGTATTGCTATTCACAAAGCGTGTGATCCAATGTTGCGATTTTGGCTTGAGATGGGGTCGCGTTCCCTTGCGGTTACCTTATAAGGACTTCCGATTGCCATATAACATGTATAAGGTAACCGCAAGGGAACGCAACCCTGTCTCAAGCCGAAATCGCAACAGTGGATCACCCGCTTTAGTAACGCACTGAGGAATTACTGATTCGACAGCTGCGTATGTCAAACTGAATGGGCTCTACTTCACTACCTTTCTCTATGTAAACTATGGAGCAAAAAGCGACCACCGCCCAAACAAGGATGACATTATGGACATGGAACATTAGCATTAGCATATGGCGAATCACGACACCGGAATTTGATGAGGTCTGACGACTTATAGCATAAGGGCTGATTCATACTCGCTTGCGGACCGTCAAGCGCATGAAACTGATCGCAGGTTTCCACGACGTGAATGTGCACACGCAGTGAAATTGATCATAGTCGGCGCAAAATCCGGACGGAGTATGAATCAGCCTTAAGTCATCGTTAGGTCGCAAACTCGCGGAGACATTACGCCCCCTGGATAATGCACTTCATGGAATGTTATGGCGAAACTTAGTAATTGGCGAGTTTAGGTTATCCGTCGGGTATACGTCCGTCTATACGTTGCCTCGTGAAGGATGCCTAGTTAGGTATCTTGCAGCTAACCGACGTTACGGACGAAATTACCTATACGACGACTTATAATATCGGCACCTTTTCACATTGATTGGTTGTCCTAGCGGTCGCGGACGGAAATACCAACAAACGATGATCATGGGAGGCGGATCGTGGTTGTAGATCTCAATTGTTTGTTGTGACAAAATCAATTGCCGCCGTGATTAGTGTAACAAGCGAAGAAAACTGTCCAGGCTGAGATTCGAACCTGCAACCTCCTGCTTGTAAGTCCAACGCTCTACCACTGAGCTAAAGAGACATGTCCCCGCCAGCTGGACTGGTTGGAACGCGGATTATATCATTGTAGCTCCGCTACCTATAGCTTCGCTACATAGCCTCCCCCTCGGCAGGTCACGCCCCCGTGACCACAACAACGTGTAACTCATGGGCTGGTCTACCCTGCTTTCCCACAAGCTCACTATACAAAGGTCCCGACTTCAGGGCCCTGCACGAGGTGAGAGACACACAAACTAATCGGGCCCCGTACTGGCCACCAATGTAACAAGCGAAGAAAACTGTCCAGGCTGAGATTCGAACCTGCAACCTCCTGCTTGTAAGTCCAACGCTCTACCACTGAGCTAAAGAGACATGTCCCCGCCAGCTGGACTGGTAGGAACGCGGATTATATCATTGTAGCTCCGCTACCTATAGCTTCGCTACATTAGGACGCCTGATTAGATCAGACATCGTTCTGTTTTGGGTCGGTTTCTTTACTGTAACAAGAGGCCCATGGGCCTTGCGCTCAGCTGACTTTGTAATAGTTGTTTGGAGTGGTAACTAACTGTAGTGGGAAATTGTTTCCAAGGTGGAGAAGACATTGTGTGTAAACTTGTTGTTTGTTGAAAGCATGAGGATTACGACAGAATGATGTTTCCTAAAGTCTGGCAACATCTATCTTCGACCTAATGGAATGCGGAAGTCATGTAATGTGACAGAGCTTTGCGGTTTATAATCATGCCTGTCGATCACTTGTGGTCTTTCCCCGATTGTTCGCGTTGTCCACCGGTCATTCAATAGCCGCGTGTGATTAAAGGTCCGTGGAAAATCCAACGATCAATTTCCTAGCTTCCGCATTCCATTAGGTCAAAGATAGATGTTGCGAGACTTTATCAGGTAATTTGTTGACACTGGAAATGTGCAACACTCAGAGACATTACACCAGATTTAACACTGGAAATGTACAACACCCAGAGGTGTTACACCAGAATTAACACTGAAAATGTGCAACACTCAGAGATATTACACTGAGAATTAACAGTGGAAACGTGCAACACCCGGAGATGTTTCACCAGTAGGCCTACATGTATCCAATCCAATGAATTCGCATTGAAACGTGCAACACTCAGAGATGCCAATTGTGCCTACAGGCCCTTGTCATTGTGTTGCGTGAAGGATGTTTCAACATCATGTTCAATCATTTTGGTTGAGCAGGCCTTGGAGGAATTATACTCACAGTATAATTAGGCCTCAGCCCCCCCCCCCNACCCCCCCCCCCCCCCCCCCCCGTGGATACATGTAATTGCATTTGCTCTGATTCAGTCCAAAGGATTCAGTGACAGCAGGCCTACAACATCACATGCAACAGCAGTACCAGTATTTCAGCTGCCTTGGCCTAGATAGCTCATGAGACTCCAGTTGCACACGTAAAGATGAGCAGTGCAAGTATCTCTCCACAAAACCTGAAAACCATGTGATCTACTGTGCAAGAAGGCTGTTCTTTCACTTTCAATTCCCTGTGAAGCACAAATATACACGAAATACTGTGATGTCATCAAATCAGCTGCATAAAATGGTGACATCATCAATGATATTCACTGAGCCTGCTCATGTGCTGGGGGGAAATTCAAAAACCCATGTTTTTGATTTATGCAGATTACACCCCCTGGTGGAAAAATTTCGAACAATTTGCCCCTACAGGAGGTGAGGAATAAAATAAGCAACACAATATGTCAGTTACAGTTTGATCTATTTTCTCTGGACTGAGTAATGGGGATTTTTCATTTTATGGAATATGCCCCCTGGAGAGCAGAATGTAGGTCAAATCGCGGAAATTTTTGGTTCTGTTCCGAGCCCTCCCTAGGACCAAACACTCCACCCACTTTCAGGGCCCTGGGCCTTGCGGTTGCAAAACGTGCCAGTTTCACGGACTACAGACAGACAGACGGACGCCACTCAGTATACATATGAATAACTCCGCTGACATTTGGTCAGCTGAGCTAAAAAAATATTCCTTAAGGGTTATGTAAAGTGACTCGAAACCCCGAATTTTTGACGCAAAAAATCTGACTAACTGCACAAAAAATTGGGCAAATAAGGTTAGGGGGCCCTCGGGAACCGTCATAACAAGGTGCCTCGAGCCTTATTTTCTCAATTCAGTGTGCAGTTAGTCAGATTTTTTGCGTCAAAAATTCGATATTTCGAGCCACTTTTCATAACCCTTAAAAAACTGAAAAAAATCCGGCAGCAAAATTACACGGACGACATTTTTTTACGGGCTGTTCTTTTTTTAAGACAAATAATGGACTTCCGTTTTTCTACGGACTTACTTTTACTGGTTATCCTTATTTTTAAGGATCTAGACCGTAAAAACAGAGAAACTCAGTAAAAGCAATCCACCGTAATAAAACAAAAAGGGTACCGGTACCTCAAAAGAACGGAATGAGCCGTAAAAATTATGTTTCCGTGTACTAGTAATTCAGCCGCCGGACATTTTTTTCTGTCAATTTACGACACATACGACAGTGACACTACGGTACCGTTATCATGAGAATGCATGATGAGTATGAGTAGGCCCAGCCAGCTAGGCCTCCTCTGAATCCATCATGCACTCGGTAGGACTAGACCTAGCCTCCTCATCCATGATACATCATCTCATTGTCTACTACACTACCGGTAGGCCTAGGCCTACTTACTACACTTCAGCAGCTAGGCCTACATATGGTAGCTGGCCCTTGCTGATCAGTGATCGTCATCGATAATGATATTGGGGCCTGAGATCAGAGGATGGCGATGCATTGCATGAGTAAGAATCCATGCAGGCACAGCAGTCATGACCAGCGACCATGGACGTCCATAGGCCTAATTTGTGTGCATTACATGTGCAGCAGAGTGTCTGACAGCAGTGCTATGCGTGTTTGTTAATTCCGTCACAATCTGGTGATTAGGCTATCTGACGGCTCTTCGTCTCGGAATGAATAAATAACTCCTTCATTGTTTTCTATGGATATCATATGTTACCGACAGAGAGCACCGTAATCGGATGTCACAGCTTACCATGAGATTGAATGTGATAAAGATGATGAACAGAAAGTGAAAGCGGTACACTCGCTGGGCGAGGCGTGTCCGGCATTTGGGTCAGGCCAATAATCACCAGGCATCAATTCGCAGTCAACACCGTTGCAGCCGGGAGACAGTAGGCCTAGTCTACATTTTCAATCTCTAACACTACCGAAATTACAAGTCAGTTTATTGTGTTTTTTGCAACACTAAATCATAGTTTTCCCGACCTCCAAATTTATTTAGAACTTGTTTTGTTTGGGAAAATTCCTGTCATGCCTGTGATTTCACGGAAAGTGTGTCGTGGATTTGCACATTGTACATAAATTTACGGGAAATTAAGCAATTCAAGGCTAATTCAGTAAATTTACGGACAATTTATATCTTTTCATTAAAATTACGGAACTTTACTGCTCTCTGTAATAAAACTGGTATATTTCTGTAAAATTATGGAGTAAATATCCGTAAAATTACGGTTAGTTTTTACAGTGTAGAGCGCTAACAAACCAAAAGTTTACCGACGTACGTACGTACGTAAGTACGGATTGACGCACGACAGACCACCACTCAATGACCCCAACCACAGCCTAAGCCCTGCTGGGCCTTGCGGCCAAGCGGGCTAAAAATCGAGCTCGTCCTATGCATGATGCCATGCGTTGACACAGAGTGCACTTGCGAAAAGGCATGTAGACAGGGGACGAATTCTCAAAATGAGTGCTCAGAACAATGTGTTTTGCGAAATAAAAAGTTCATTTTGATAACTATCAACGATATAAAATGGAGCAAATGATAAATATAACTATCTTCACACACAAATCAGCCTTTAAATCACACGTATTTAGGCCTACATTGATGTTAGCCACGTGGGTTTATTACGTAGCCTCGTTTTGGGCGTTCAGTCAGGTGACATAGTCAAGTCCGATCCTCCTTGCCTTCTTCTGGCGTATTTTCTCTCGTTTTCAAAAATATTTTTTTCGAAATAAAGACAAACAACCGGTAAGTTACTAACCAATGCCTCAGTGCTTCAAACCACGAATACCTTAAAGATAATACATTTTATGTATCTAAAGTTCTGTGTTCCACATCGGCGGGCTAACCTGTTTTGGTGGAACTTTAAAGCGAAAGAAATTATCTGTTACCTCTTGTAAGATCTGACAATTGTCTCCCACCCGCCTGAAGGATGCACAGTTCGGGTCCCATATACAAGTAGCAGCGCACGTTATCTTTGAAGGAATAACTGCACTGGAGAAGTCGTCGTTTGGTCGTTTCTTCTTTCCGCCTGCCTTCTTAAAGATCGTAGAAAATGCGAACCCTGGAAGTTGAGCACATTGTTCAGTCCTGAGCTTACTGAATGGCAACGAATCGAGATGAATCAAAATTTGACTTCTGCGCCTTCCCGACAACCATCGTCAAATGAGGACCGGACGAACTAACGTCACGACGTGGCGCTGCGATCGATGAGACCGAAGTTTCTTTTTTCAACGTGATTTCCAGTCATTTCCATTAACTTCTGGCGTGAAATCAACCCATTTTTTTCGGTCGCATGATATTAAAATTTACACCATGTTGTCGCGGATGAAAGTTTCTAAAACCTTTGCTTTTTTCCTTAAAATAAAGGGGTAGGATGGCGATAACGGCAACGTCTTTATCGCATTTTTTCCTGTAGAAAAATGTACAGCAGATTTTTTCATGACGCAACGTCAGCACATAAAACGACGTCAATGACGTCGGTTCGGTCTCATCGATCGCTGCGCCGACCTGTCGGGATAAACGGCACGCGGGTTCCTCATTCTCTAAAACAGCGTATTGGTTCCCGATACCGTCACCAGGGGGTGCAGGCATCGTTATTGGCTGCCATCTTTCTGCTGACATCATCGAGAGGGTGACGTTATCAGATCATTAAAGACGACGGCCAAACTTGATCACGAATGCAGTGAACAGCTGCATGCAACACATTCTCAATTACTACCATCCTCCCATAGCAGGGCTTTGGCTGCATGCAACACATTCTCAATTACTACCATCCTCCCATAGCAGGGCTTTGGTCTCGCCGCTCTTCATATACACTCGCACACAAAGCCCTGCTGGATTCATCCTCCCATAGCAGGGCTGGTCTCGCTCATCTTCATACACTCGGACACAAAACCCTGCTAAAGTTGGGTATCCCAGCCAAGCATGGGCCGGTCAGAAAACCATTGCCCAATCAGAATGCAGCATTTTAGGGTGTGAATACTAAATAATTATGACTCATAAAAAGACTCTTCCTTATATGTACAAAGAACCACTGTGATAAAATTTAGCCAATTTTGAAAAGACACACAATCATGTAGATGTAACTGATTTGTGAATACAAAAATTTAAGGTAAAACGGGGTACGCAAAACCAAGAAATTTTTAATTCTCCAAGTTAATAAGCAGGATCAGTCTATCATGACAGTAAGGAAAGTGTACCGGGAGTTTGCAACAGCCGCACCTCGTTCACTGGATGTTCGTATTTCAGCATGGTGTTGTGCGAGTGGATGAAGAGAAGCGAGGTAAAAATCCTTGCTGTGGGAGGCTGAATTACTACACAGGTGGGCCAAAAATGTCCGAGGTTTGCTGGAGACCGGGGGGCATATTCATAAAACCTTACTAGGCCTAGTTACCAGATAAAGTGGCCAGTTTGTACCGGCCAGTGTGTGCACAACTACCAACCAAGATGGCAAGTTTTTTATGAATATGGCCCCAGGTTGTCTGGGAAATGGGGCCTGTCTAATTAATAATACCGGTAATAATAATAACTAGACATGTGAAATTTGCTTATGAGCAAATTATTTTGATGTTCAGCCCACAAGAAGGGCAGCCACACACTGTTAGAAATACCAGAAGATTTTACAGAAAATCTGTGCAGCAGAGTCCCCAGCACTGGATCTGTAAAATCACAGAGTGATCTGTAAAACTACAGACTTAAATAAATGTTAACAGAGATTTGACTGGAGGCTGACCAAATTATATTTTCATACTGCTCTCAGAAGGCATCATAATGGGATGTCCAATGGAGTCCAACCAATACAGGAAAACATGAATCATACCATAAACAAATTATGTAAATTTACAGAAAGTGCTGGGGACTCTGCTGCAGGCACTTTCTGTAAAATTACTGCAAAATTACTACTGTAAAATTAATAATTTCTAACAGTGCAGAGCAAGCAGGTCATGAGATGAGGAAGGACCACCAGGTATAAAAGTTGAAAAGTAGTCAGCAAAACCGCAAATAAATCATTAAAAGCTCACTAAAATGATTATTTCCATGAAAAAGGCTTGTCTTTTAATGATTACGCATTCATCTCTTGATGAAATCAAAAAATTTGGGAGCCTTGTAGATTGGTTTTTACACACGTGTTTGATGTTCACAACCACTTAGTCTCACCGTTTGACAATAGGTGGCTCTACCTTCACTAACCGAATTTGGATATTGGTGAGTGGAGTTTAGGATATTTTATATGATTTTTAAAAATATTGTTATTGTAGTCCATACTTCCAAATGTTGCACATATTTCGTATATTACACAAAAATGAAAAATGTTGAGTAAAACTGGTGTTTTACGTGTTTTTGACCAACTTGTGACCATGTGCTATTAGCCCAGGATATTTATCGAAAATAAGAGGGAACCTACAACAAATTGCAACAGAATTTCTTTTTGCTTTATATGGTTTAGTATACTCCTCCAAACATCACATAAAAAGTCCCTTCAAATCCGACCCCCCGAAGTGCCCATAATTGGTATTTATTTGAGAACCTACATTACCTCCTATTACAATGTTCATGGACTTCTATTACAAATTCAAGTGTGCATGTAATGCTAACTTTTTCCTCGTCCGTTTTAGACCCTATAAATGACCAACATTTATTTATTGACCAACACAGTGAATTAGACCCTATAAATGTATTACCAATAGATAGAAATATGGAACCTCTGAGTCAGATAGGCTTGATTCAAGAACATTATACTGTACTCGCGCCCCAATACCGTCCTGGGCGGGAAATCAGAGTAGGTGGTATATTGCCATGTCGGCCGCTTAGTACGGTCGAAATAGCCGTCAAGCGAATTAGGCCCTATTCGTATGCAACAGAAATTAGCATGTCAAAACTTCGCGACGCTGTGGTGATTCACGGACTACAGCAAGTCATGGTCTGATCATCTTCAATGATGCCTGTTCAGAAAAAATGTTCGTTGTCATCGACGTACGTAACCCCTGTGTGTTTCGTGGGGTGTACCGCAGTGCTCTTTACCACACACTCATTACATCTGTGTCGAAATTAACAACGATCATTCGGAAAAACACTGGTGAATTTTTTGGTCGTGTCACAAGTTCCCTCTACATTTAAAGAGACCACATCCTTGCTGTTTATGTACTCTGCGTCATGTGCATCCCTTCTCTGTGGTTTCAAAACTTTCACGCGGGTACAGTCGTTGGCACCTGCAAATGGCATTTCCTATGTTTGCGAGGCATCCATTGTAGATTGCATAATAATCCTGTGACGTCAGAGGGAAAGTTATCCATAGTGCAGACTTGTCCACAATTTGGTCCAGTACTTTATGAAATATCTTTCAAACGAACAGTCGGCTGGCTAATGCCAACATCTTCTGTAACACCCAACTGAATGCCTGGGTCAGAAATATAAAGCCTTGTTCACACTGGCGACGCGGTGCGATTCGCGCCTGATTGTTTCCATTGTTAAGCCTATAGTAAAGTGCTTTTCAGAATGTCCGGTCATTTTTGCACTCATTTTACCTTGCAATGGAACCTGACCACAAACCACAAATTGGGCAATTCACGGTTGACAGGCTTATAATAGGACCTTGTTCAGGTCTATACTCTGATTCAAGATAATCATGTAATCATACACACGTAATTGCCCACTTGTGGTTTGTGGTTAGGTTCCATTGCAAGGTAAAATGAGTGCAAAAATGACTGGATATTCTGAAAAGCACTTTAGAAGGTAAGAGGTTGTAATCCTTTGTTCAGATCGCGCCGCGTCGCACCGTGCCAGCAGTGTGAACTGGGCTTCAGCCTTAACAGAGGGATCGATCAGGCGCGAAAAATTTCGCATCGGACCGTGCCTGCAGTGTGAACATGGCTTTAGCACTCAACCACGTGTCTCTCCAGTTTCGACCAGATAGAAACGATCAGCTAACCATTCCACATTTTGTTCATCAAAGCGATAAAATCGTCGATAATTTGCGGCAGGACATGATTTTCTTGCTGTACATACCTTGGGCTGTCTCCCAACAAGTCGCATTAAACCAGCCATACCCAGTACTCTGACCTCTTCAAGCCTGGCCTTGAGCAACCTTGAAAATTTCAAGCAAGTGCTTCCCAGCAAAGGCTATTTACTTTTTATAAATATCAACTTGAGCAAATGCTTAGCTGATAAGCATCGACTAAATGCTTAAAAAGCATATGCTTTTCCTAGTAGCAGAAGCTTTTAAGTACATGTATAAGCATTTGCTCTGTTTTTATTAATACCGGACGTAGTAAATGCTTTAGAAACCTAAGTAAAAGCACATGCTTAATTTTTATAAATATCAGCCATTGACTGGGCACCTTGAATAATAAGGCCTCGGGCGGAATCGAGAACGCTACACAGTGAGTGATGTCTCTCGCGTACTTGGTGTAAGTACTAGGGAGTTTTCGCAAAGCCCCCGAAACGCCAATGCGAACGCCAAACCTTTTGTTTGGTGCTCTCTTCGTGGCATCGAACAATGGGTTTGGCGTTCGCGTTGGCGTTTCGGGGGCTTTGCGAAAACTCCCTACTGTGAAGAAATCACGCGCGGAATTTCTCAAGCACTGCTCATAGTGCGGTATGGTGTGTCAACAAAGCAGCTCCCGTAGGATTTTTGTGCTAAAGTTGATTCTTTTTGCATTTCTAGGTACTTCAGGGTCCAAACTATCAGAAATTGATGGGGTGCAAATTTTCTGACCACTAACCTCTTTGTGGGGCGTCCCCCAATTTTGCGAACTGACTTTACCATTGGACATCAATGGACGCAACAACTGAGCTTTGTACAGGAGAATGGGAACAATGTACAGCTAACTTTCGAATTGTTGGATTTACACCCCATAAATGTATTACCAACAGATAGAAATATGGTGCCTCTAAATCAGATAGGCATATTCTTAATTGTTTTTAGTCGTTATGTAACGAGAATCAAATAAGCCTATTCTTGGCGGTTTTAATCGGTTTACGCAATTAGGAAATGACGTTTTATGCATTTTGACTCATTTTTTGTTAATTTATATGAAAAACGTCATCTCTCGTTACATAACGACTAAAAACAATTAAGAATATGCCTATCTGATTTAGAGGCACCATGTTTTTATCTGTTGGTAATAACATTTATGGGGTGTAAATCCAACCGTTCAAAAGTTAGCTGTACATCAGGTCCCATTCTCCTATACATATCTCAGTCGTTGTATCCATTGGTGTCCCCCAGAAAGAGAGGGAAGGGTCCGAAAATTTGCACCCCGTCATTTTTGGGCAGTTAAAACCTCACTGAAGCCAAAACAGTAAAAAATCTACTTTAGCAAAAAAATCCTACGGGAGAACATACTATACCGCACTATCATGCTCTTAGAAGCATAGTTTATCGATTTTTAGCTCACCGGTGAGCTATAGTCGTCAGTCAGCGTCCGTCGTCGTCGTCGCCGTCCGTTAGCAGGGCACGTTTGTTTCGTAACCGCTTGAGCTATTGATCTGAAACTTAATACATATATACCCCTAGGTTAGATGACCTATAACACCAAGTTTCGGTCCGATTCGATTCTTGGCTTGGCCTCCAGGTGGCCAAAACCAAAAACACAAAAAGTGCAATAACTCCTTAACTAACAAGAGCAGGACATCGGAGCGATGTCTATGGTTTCCGATGATCAGTTTACAACTCTAGAGCTAGTTATCTGTGACCTTGACCTCTGACCTTGAGAAGTATTGCGTAACTGGAACAGGGATCCTTGATTAAACAAATAGGGGATGGTTAATGCAGGCTTCTAATTAGTTTTCCCCTGAAATTCTGAGTAGATTTGCACTTTAGAACTGTTTGACCTTGACCTTGACCTCTGACCTTCAAGGTCATTGTGTAATCTGAAAGCTCATCCTTGATAACCTAGGTGTAGATGAAGGTTTTAGGCGTCCACCATCACCAGGTTCTGTCTCATGTTATTTGTGATGGTTGGCTGTGACCTTGACCTCTGACCTTGAGAAGTATTGCATAACTGGGACAGGATCCCTGATTAAACCTATCGGGGATGGTAAATTCAG
>NMRB01000199.1:91268-109693 GCA_002633025.1 Notospermus geniculatus
TTCGGGGATGCCTTTGTATGGCATGTATGGGGTCTATATATACGGTGTTCAATAAACCCGCTGCTCAGTAAGGAAGCCCGGGTAGGCTACTTCACATCCAATTTGCAAGCTTCCTCATTTCGTGAGAGGGTGCATTGGCTTTATGCACAATGCACCCTCTCATTCATCAATGCTGTTTTGGCGACAGTCCAACCGGTGCCGGGCGGTGTAGGCCCTTACCTTCATCTGCGTCGATGATGCGATCCTTTGTGCCGGTGGCGGGGTAACTGGCATTCAACTTCTATTTCTACAACGATTCTTTTTTTTTGAAAAAACACATCAGGTCGATCATCCCGCTCTTTTAATCCCAAAAAAATATAAACTGCGCCCTGGTTCCGATAACTCATGGATGACCTTTATGTGCATGTGAAGTTTTGGCCCGATCGGACATGCAATATGACAATCATTGAAGTCCTGCAACTTGGGAATGACCTGACCCAGATTGCTCATAACTGACATGTACCTCTCTCTGTCATTACACTGTTATGTCCAAACGAGTGAGCACATGGTCCATGGACCATTTCATTGTGCTTGTGTTCTCTTTTGATATACATGTATAATATCATTATGATGCTGACCCTGGAGAATAAATTTGTTGATGCCAGTATCTTGCCAAGGGCCATAAACATAGGGAAGGAACTTGTTACTAGTGCTCTACTTGGCCTCGGAGACAAGTTTCATTCCATTTTGTAGCTCAGGTCATGTTACCAGGGGTTACATGTACTTCACATTTCCAGGTCTGTAGCTCTTGCAGGAACAAATGCTTGTAAAGGTCATCGAGAGGGAGGCAAATGTCAAGTTTGAGCACTCAGGGTCAAGCCATTCCTGAGTTATAGCACTTGGATGATTTTCAGGTTACGCCACCTGGTGGCCATATTGGATGTCCAATCGGGCCGAAACTCGGTATTTTTGAAGGTACCCCTCTAAAGCAAGGTTCATTGGCACACGGAATTGGTCCGATTCAGGTCCGTAAAAAATCTATCAAATAGACTTCCGCGTTGTCGTATCCGGAAAACTAGGGGCAAACGGACTGAAAACGAATCGGATCCGTGTGCTAATGAACCTTGCTTTATACACGTTTATGCAAGATATGAAGACGCTCGGTGAAAATAATGAAGAACTGTGACAGGTTCGTTACTTTTGTAGAACTTTGACCTCTGTTTTTGGTTTTGGCCACCTGGAGGCCAAGCCAAGAATCGAATCGGACCGAAACTTGATGTCATACCTCATCTGACCTAGGGGTATATATTTCCCAAGTTTCAGATCGATAGCTCCAGCGGTTACGAAACGTGCCCTGCTAACAGACGACGGCGACGACGGACGTTGGACCACGACAAAAGCTCAGGGGTGAGCTAAAAATCCGTTATTAATGGTGAATATGGGTTTTTCCGACGGCATCACATTTGGCGCAACTGATTCAATGGTCAAAGGTTTTTGTATTTCGTTGCCTGTGAAAACAACACGCAGCCGAAAACGCGTCAGTGTGTTCAAGCCAAAAACTGCTTTTCCACGAGGCGTTTGCGGACGCGGTTTCGGTGGCGGGAGCGGGTGCGAGTGAAACAGCTAAAGGGAAATACGTTGGATCAATTTTTTCCACCCACGCCCGCCTCCTCTTCCGCAAACGCCTCGTGGAAAAGCAGCTTAAGGGCTGCTTTCCATTGGAGCGTTTTCGTGCGCGGAATTCTGTGCCGAAAAGTCGACCCAATTCATTTTCACTTAGCCGTTTCCATGACCGCGTTTCGGGAATCGCGAGACAAGAGCGAGAGAATCGACTTTCTTTCCTCGGGAGCGAGAGGCCCGCGCGCGGAGAAAAAATCTCAAATCGCCTTATTTTGCTCGCACCTGCCTGCTTTCCATTGGAGCGTTTCCGCGTGCGGAATTCTGTGCGGAAAAGTCGATCCAATCCATTTTCATTGGCTGTTTCCGTGAAAGCGTTTTGGCAATCGCGAGATCAGCACGAGGGGACCGACTTTGCTTTCTCGCGAGTGAGAGGCCCGCGCGCGGGAAAAAAGTCGATGTCGAATCGACTTTTTTTCCAACTGAAACACGGGGTCATATGAATAAAGAGTAGCAAATCCTTTTACTTGAATTTTGCAGTACTAATGTATTAGGCAATGCTGTACATGAAGTAAAAGCATTTGCTCGTCTTTATTCATATGACCCATGGTTTCTGGACCATGTTGAACGTATGTACGCGGCCGCAGATCGTCAGGGGAACACGACAGCAGTACCAATTCGGCGCCAACCACCCTGTGTCGTAAAGGCCTGAACACACTGACGCGATTTGCTTAGCGATCTGACGCGACGTGAAGTAGCGGCGATAATCGCCGCGAATGGTTCCTATTGATTTTCTTACAGGTGTTCACACTAGAGCGATGCTACAAAATTAGAGCGATTTCTCGTGCTTGGCCGTGCGCGCGACAAAAATCAGATTGCAAAAATAGCAATTGAAGCGTTAAATCGCTGCGTGTTATTAGGTGATTTTGATAGATCGTCAGAGATTACACGCCTCAGTGGGAACACGTTACCAAATTCGGCGCGCGGCGTCTTGTCGAAGTGAAATATCGCGGCGATTTTTGCAAAGCGACAAATCGCGTCAGTGTGTTCAGGCCTGGGCTGCTTTCCATTGGAGCGTTTTCGTGCGCGGAATTCTGTGCCGAAAAGTCGACCCAATTCATTTTCACTTAGCCGTTTCCATGACCGCGTTTCGGGAATCGCGAGACAAGCGCGAGAGGATCGACTTTCTTTCCTCGGAAGCGAGAGGCCCGCGCGCGGAGAAAAAAGTCAATCTCAAATCGCGTTTTTTGCTTGCACCTGCCTGCTTTCCATTGGAGCGTTTCCGCGTGCGAAATTTTGTGCGGAAAAGTCGATCCAATCCATTTTCATTGGCTGTTTACATGAAAGCGTTTTGGCAATCGCGAGATCAGCACGAGGGGATCGACTTTGCTTTCTCGCGAGCGAAAGGCCTGCGCGCGGGAAAAAAAAGTCGATGTCGAATCGACTTTTTTTCCAACTGGAACATGGGGTCATATGAATAAAGAGTAGCAAATGCTTTTACTTGAATTTTGCAGTACAAATGTATTAGGCAATGCTGTACATGAAGTAAAAGCATTTGCTCGTCTTTATTCATATGACCCATGGTTTCTGAGCCATGTTGAACGTATGTACGCGGCCGCAGATCGTCAGGGGAACACGACAACAGTACCAATTCGGCGCCAACCACCCTGTGTCGTAACGCGTGAATCGAAAAGGTCACAAAACTCGTACGCGTCTCGCTTGCCTCCGCGCGTGTAACTCGCGCGCTGAAACGCTCCAATGGAAAGCAGGCTGCGCGTTTTGATTTTTGAGCCATGTTGAAAAGACCGGTAGGCTATGTACGCGATAGCAGTACCAATTCGGCGCAAACCTTCTGTATCGTAACGCGTGAATGGAAACGGTTACAAAACTCGCAGCCGTCTCGCTTGCCTCCGCGCTTGTAAATCGCGCGCGGAATCGCTCCAATGGAAAGCAGCCCTAAACGGTGGGGTATTTTCCGCTTGGGATCTTATTTGTGCATGGATATAGTATATAGAGAGACTTACCTCCTTCTCCTGTTTTCCTGCTAGTCTTGGGTTTGTCGTCATTATACATGAGCAAGCAGCA
Source organism: Notospermus geniculatus (assembly GCA_002633025.1). NCBI lineage: Eukaryota > Metazoa > Nemertea > Pilidiophora > Heteronemertea > Lineidae > Notospermus > Notospermus geniculatus. The sequence goes on from NMRB01000199.1 coordinate 94,950, forward strand.
CATACTCCCAATGAAGCCACCGAGCAGGATGTTATCAGAATGTCCTAGATCAACTCGCGCAAGAATACTCAACAACACTCTCTGAACAAGATGACATTGTAAATGTCGAATGGTTCCCGATGTAGGCCTACAGGTGATTCTTCCGGTACATGAATGGTACATTGATATAGATCATATAGTATATAGAGAGACTTACCTCCTTCTCCTGTTTTCCTGCTAGTCTTGGGTTTGTCGTCATTATACATGAGCAAGCAGCACATACTCCCAATGAAGCCACCGAGCAGGATGTTATCAGAATGTCCTCGATCAACTCGCGCAAGAATACTCAACAACACTCTCTGAAAAACTGCGACCGCCTGTGCATCTGCAGCCAAAGCCATTTCGCACGTCCCCCCATTGTGGGACCCAGTGACCCATGCCTTCCCACGAGATATATCAAAGTCGGCATTCAACTGAAACCAAACCGATTCATTTGGTTTTAACCAGTTTTTGCAACCAGGCCCTTCATGCCGTACGGTAAATACATCTATACACTTAGCACCGTAGCAACTGTGGTGTTGCAGAGTACCAGCACCTACGTTTAATGCAATTCCAAAATTTAATGAATAATCGAAAACAATCGCTGTCAACAAATATATTTCTGAAGTATTGACTGGTCCGGTGTATTTCATGAACATTTGAAAGCCAAATCTTTCTTTTAGGAATATCGCATGTGGCGCTGATATAGACGTATGAAAAAACACACCATGCATAGCCGTTCTTGGGTAGCCGGATGGTCCGACTGCTGGCTGATAAACTTTTGGGTCCATCGTCCCGTCATTAGCCCCGACCGGGTCTTTCAAGTGATATAACTGTGTCATCGGCCAGAAACCTAGAATTTTATTATGAAGATTGATTGCCGCTGTTGATGATCACATTTTGATACGACCTCATGGAAATTTGATTTACCCCCATAGCCTGCAGATCAAAATGTCGTTTCGGGTGTCCGCAGTTCAACATCACACTTGAGAATTGAATTCAAGGTGTTTAGCTCACCTGTGAGCTACAGTCGTCACGCGGTGTCCGTCTCGTCGTAGTCTGTTAGCACGGCACGTTTCGTAACCGATGACGTCAGACACCAGTTTCGGTCCAATTTGATTTCTCGCTCGGCCACCAGGGGCATTAACCAAAAACCTTTAAAATGCTATTTCGCCTGAGCCGTTTGTCGAATCATCACCAAATTTTTATCGTAGATACATCTACTGTCCTAATTTTCAAGGTCAAAGGTCAAAATTTCGCCATTGGGTGGCACGTTTCTTCGTTATTTTTCCTGGATTGTTTAAATTAGGTGTGATGGTGTATCTAGGTATCCTTTATGTCTACAGCGAATTTGGGTCCGATCATCGGATTTCAAATGTGGCCGCCAGGTGGCTATCTCGGACATCGGGCATTGGCCAATAGGTCAACTACTGCAGCTAGAATGTTCTGAACTTGAAGAAATTTGTATCTATGTAGCCTTCATGTGCACAGCAAATTTCAGCGTGATCTGACTTCAGAGACCGCTGCCAAGCAGCCATCTTAGAAAATTGAAAACCCGGATGATGTATCGTGTACCTTCATTAGATGTATCTATGATAAAATTGTGGTGGCGGTGAGTCCAATAATAAGTTAGTAATTGCACTTTTGGTACTTTTCACGTTGAGCCGTCTGGTGACTTTTTAATGACCTACAGTGCATCAATCCAGTTTGGTCTACCACTCACGACTGTTAGAACACAATAGGTCTTTTCACTGCTTGCTCTCCAGTCGCCTGTCCAATTCTCCGCGATTTGATTGGCTACTTGGACCAATGAGTTAATAGAAGTAATTAAGCTGTCCGCTTTGTTTCTGGTCAGCTGTAGTGAAAGTGGAGTCCTAAATCTATGTAACAGACAAGAGCAACTAGTGAGTTCTGAAACGTGTGACGAATGGTTGACAAGTTTGTTCAGACAATGCCAATTTCGGCCTTGCTGAGGGTAGTTTCCCCGATCTTCCAACAGTTTGACAAACCTTTTTGCGAATAACTCAACGTTGTTACACAGATCACTTCTTTATGATTGATATTAACCAGGTAGGCGAACAATACAGGCCGCAGGAAGTTCTAATAACTCATTCCCAGGTTGAAATTTTTTTGGTACTTTCCGCGTTAATGTACTATTTTTAGACCGGAAATCCCCGTTTGCTTGAAGCTGCCGATAGAGGACGCGGCAGTATGGATTCCAGTTCTAACAGTCGTGCACTGGAGCAATTGATTTCAAACATGACACACATTTTAAGTGCGACTGAACCTTAAACGTTGGTCGGGTCCTCACCAAATTTTTATCATAGTCACGTCTAATGAGGATACATGATATATAAAACGGGTTTTTGATTTGACGTCTTTTTCAAGGTCACAAACTGTAAGATTTAAGATAGCGGGTCTCAAAAGGGTGTGGTCTCCCAACTTCATGCCATGCCTATTAAAATCTGCATCCACCCTTGGGTAAACTGTTACCCTCGGTAATTTAATTAACAAGTGGTCTCCCAGATTCAATAAAAATCCGTTCCAGAATGGAGATAAATGGAGTTAAAGTTGCCTCTGAATAATAAAGTTTGCACGTGGCCTGCTTAACAGGGGAAGGGTTAATGTTCGTAAACTTCTCTGATAATTCTTATTCGACCTCAAACGAACATACCTGGGAAATCTGAACCCATTCCATCTGAAGAGGTGATTTTCTAGTTTTCCCTGTATCTGGGCCTATCTTATAAAAATTCACTCTTAACCTTTTCTCTTTAAAGGTTACCTGAGAAGCTTTTATCGACTTCTGCTTTTCTGCGTAATACTATAGAGCATTAGTCAGGCAACATGAAACTGCAAACCGCATGAAAATCGGGTCACCCATTACAAAGTTATGGCAATTTAAATAGGACTACTACATACCCCTGACAACCATGTCAGGCAGCGGAGAACAGCACATTTGATGTCATTGGATTTTGTAAATATGCAAAAAACATCAAAATAACTCTTTTAACTTGGGCAGTTAGGTGTAGTTTTGATGTATTTTTCTTGTTCAGTCAGTCGTACTGCAGTTATTTCCCTCAATATGGATTCTGAGGGCAATTTTAGAATTTCTGGACAGCACAATTTACCTCACGAACCCGCCGCCTGGACAGCCATGGATACCAAGTTGTTTGGTTGTCAGGTAGAAACAACATCTTAAATTTGGTATAACACTGTAATTAATGGTCCAATTTTCATGCAACTTTCACTGAANAAAGTGACGGGTTTCACCGAACTATATCTTCTAGTGGATGAGTCAAAGTAGTCCGAAAGTAGATCCAGGTGGTTCGGTCGCCGCATCACTATCCCAGCTATAGGTGGGGGCGCAATAAGATATTCAAGATGGCGGCGGTGATTTTTCCTCCGGGACTAAATCTCAAACCCAAGTCTCGCAATATCTCGCGGGATTTGGTCCCGGTGTTCCGGTAGCTATTCTTCTGGTACATTCACTTACAGGTGAGCACATGGTCCATGGACCATATCATTTTGTCACATAACGCACCGTTCCAATCTAATTCAATGAACTGGTTGCAGTTGGTCATCCTAGACGACGCCGATGCTGAGGTCAGGTCGAACTTCACACGGCACAAAACACGCGGTGACTGACCTTTTCGGTTCACTTTGTGTCTAAAGCGGGTGATCCACTGTTGCGATTTCGGCTTGAGACGGGGTTGCGTTCCCTTGCGATTACCTTATAAGGACTTCCGATTGCCATATAAGGTAACCGCAAGGGAAGGCAACCCCGTCTCAAGCCCAAATCGCAACAGTGGATCACCCGCTTGAGGCACGACCACACAAATCAGTTGCCGATATGTTGTGACATGAGTGCAAGTTGCGCCTCACCAGCGACGATCAGCAACAGTCAACGGCAAAATGATCACGAATGGCAAAAGTTGAGCATGTTTAACATCTGTGCCCATTCCGACGGGTGTAATCCATTCGCCATTGTTCGCTGTCAATCTGATTCGAATTACGATTCACTGCGCACAGGTGTCGCCTTTTCCAGGATTACCACACACATTTTCACTTTCGACACCTGACCTAAACTCCCTACGCAGTCGCCCCCCCCCCCCTTCGGTTTACTCGCTCTCCACAACTGCTTTACTTCGTGGAAGTCTCCGCGTTTGGTCAACAGATGGCGTCAGAGCCTGGCGCGAGTTTTACAGCCTATCAGCACGCTGCTTTCAGAATTCTTTGGCCCGTTGGCAACGGATGTTCTTGTGCTATCGTGGCTACGAACCGCTCGGCCAATGAAAAAGTGTCTCAGGCCAGCTTGGTTATCGGTTGCTCTGTGTGTTCTCATTGGTCGACTCCCTCAGCGCCATCTGTTGACCAAACGCGGCGAATTTTATGAAGTTACCTGTGAGCAGTTGTGGAGAGCGGGTAAACTGAAGGGGGCGCGGTACACAACTGCGTGGGGAGTTTACACCTGATCATGATTTCTTCTCTTGATGCCGTCTGTTCCATTGTGGTGCAGGCAATCCTCGGTGCGATCTGACATCAGCATCAACGCCTGCAGCACATGCTGTGACAAGTGGAGAGTTTTGTCTCATAGAGACCGAAATCTCCACACTTGCCTCATAACCCCGCACACAGGGGGACGAAAGGAGATCTCTATCGCAGTCGCATACCGGTGTAATGACTGAGAACGCCTTCCTTATGCCAGTGCCCGCTTTATTGTTTGGCGAACAGTCACACTGCCTCCCCATTGTCACGTCCCGGTTTAATCAGTAAATCGTTTGTTGGGAGGCATTGGAATAAGGGGGCAATGAAAAACATTACACCAGTAATTAGATGAAGTCATTTGCCCTGAAGAAACGCTGATTGGTCAGTCTAAAGGCCCGTTTCCACAGAAGCGGTAGCGCGAGCGTTTTGACGCTTCCCCCATTGTTTGGAAGCAGAGCGGCGGAAAATAACAAAAGATTTGACGCATCACGCAGCGTGAAACGCGTCTGTGGAAACGAGCCTTAAGAAGTCGCCTCTCGTCTCCGTCGCAAACCCCGTACACACTGAGACAAGTGGAGAGGAATATCAAACTTTCTTGATTTTTGGAAACCGATCTCCGGCGAATGTTCGAACTTGTCACAATTCCAGACCAGTGGGAATTTCTGTCTCCACCCCCGAGCAGACGATGGGATCAGTGGAGTCGTCAATCTCCAAGTGCCGGAATGATAAACCGTACCTTGGGTTTTTCGAATCATGTCCACAAATTTTTGATGAGGTGAGCTTCCATGCGAGTGACTCGTGGTTGCAACGACAACAACAAGCACGAAGAAAACACGATTCGCTCGTGTCGAGACCACCTTGGACAATGTTGGAAGTTGTGTCGAACCCCATGCAGCTACATGTACTATATGGCGCGGCTTAACCCGCCGGTCATTGAGGGTCCTTTATGGCCTATAGTAGAGCGGTTAAGGGTAAAAATCTTTCACTTCTTCAAAAAAGCATGAAACACCCCACATAGGTACTTTGATACGTAAGGATCATGAAAAAAATGGACCCCCCAAAATTCGCGCCCCCTGGTGGCCGCCATATTGGTTTTAAATATGCCCGCCAAAATAGCCATTTTTCGGCAATATCTCGGGTGCTATTGCTCATAGCACAGAAAATAAAGTATCTTTACCCATGTTTTTGATATGCGGGAACCCAACAAATGGAACCCCCATAATTTACGTCAGATGGACGCCATGTTGGATTTCAAGATCGCCGCCATGTGTCAGGCTCCGTTTTTTAACTCGTTCCCCCAGTCAGGTGTGAAATGCGCGAAATGCGTGGGGGTTTTGGTATGAAATTTGCCAATCTATCTAGACTGGTAGAGAATGGCTTCCTGTACATGTAAAACTTTTCCATCACTTCCGGAAATTCTCTCGACGGAAGTTACAGCCAACTAAATTTATGGAACTGGCTTCATCTTTGGACCCAAGAACTGAGCTTTGTACAGGAGAATGGGACCCGATGTACAGCTAACTTTTGAAAGGTTGGATTTACACCCCATAAATGTATTACCAACAGATAGAAACATGGTACCTCAGAAGCAGATAAGCGTGTTTCCAATTACATAGTTAAACCCTACAAGAAACATGGTTATTTGATTGAGAGGCAGCATGTAAGTATCATTGATCGAACAAACGTCAGGAAAGGTACAAATTTCGGCGATTTCTAAATCTATTTTTAGACATTTTAATAGGGAGGCCAGACGGGAGTCTGGGCGGTAGATAAAATGGTGTTTAAACGTTTGTAAACTGTACTAAAAAATGTAAATACGTACATGGACAATGTTGTCAATAGCTATTGGGAGCTATTTTATGTAATGCGCACGATTAGACACGATTTTTAAAGCAGTTACCGGTCAGGAGTTGAGAAGTCATTATCCTTGCGATTCCGTGACCTGATCGTCAATCAATACACCGCGGAGGGACTATAGCCACGTTCTCACTCAAATCAGTTCTGAATCGCATTCCGCAAACCGTCTTGCGGAAAACGATTTAGAATAAATCGATTTGGGAGTTACTATTCACACACAATCTCAAAACGGTTTGGGACCATGCCAAATCGATTCAGCTCGTTCACACTGAAAGCGTTTTGAGGTTCTTGTTGTTGATGTCGGTGAAGCGAATTCCTGTCCCGCCGCGAAAACCCCGACGAACCCAACCACGTCTTGACATGCGGTAGCACGGGAAGTACTCACGGCGCGTGCGTAATGAAAACCGACTTGGATAAATCGATTTGGCCACTTACAAGTACATTTGGAATGCGATACCGCGAAGGCGCTTTTAGCCGAGTCGACTCGAAAACACATCGGGATGTGTTTTGGATATGACGATTTGAAACCGTTTTGAGTGTGAATAGCTAAATCGTTTTCGCTCTGCCAAATCGATTTGGAGCCTGTCCAAATCGCTTTAGAAAGCCAGTGTGAACGCAGCTTATTTCTTCACATATTAGGCCCAAAATGCATGCGCGATGTAGTTCGTAATGTACCGGTACTTTATATACAATCGCACTGTTTTCGTCAGTCTTTGATACAAAAAATGTTTCTTATTTTGATACATTTTATTTTGATACATTTATCTACGCTGACGGTGGACAGGTTAACGATTGTGCATCTTTTGCCGAAATTTCAACACAGGCGGAAATTTCCATCGCCGCCTGACATATCCAAACAATACATGTATGCATGCATCAGCGCCGCACAGAGTGCATAGTCGCCATGGCCGAGTTGCAAAGCAGCCTGCCCATGGAGCAGAAGGGTTCGGGTTCGATACGCGGGGAGTGTAAATTTTCTTTGGCCTGACTCATTATTTTTAACCAGGTTTTCGAAGAAAGTCCTGGTTATTAAATTACCGAAAGTGGCGGGCGTTCGGGCGTCCGGGCGGTCGCTTTTCTCTTGTCCGACTGATAACTTAAAAACGACTTGAGATTTTCTTTTGAAATTTTTGGGACATGTTGCTTGTAAGTAGACGTTGTTTCCTTTCGATATTCAGCGTCATTCGATTAAAGGTTTGGCCAATAGGGGGCTAAATGTGAAAACAGAAAAAGTGCTATTTCTCCTGAACAAATGGACGGATCGTCACCAAATTTTTATCATAGGTATATCTAATGACGATACATAACATAATACCCGGGTGTTTCATTTGACCTACTTTTCAAGGTCACAGAGGTCAAACTTCGGCAAAAGTTAGGAACTTGGCACGTGTCGTCGTTTTCTCACCTAGCCATTTCATACCTTGCATAAATGTGTACTAGAGGGATACCTTCTGAAATACGAAGTTTCGGGCCAATCGCACATCCAATATGGCCGCCAGGCAGCGTTACCCGAAAATAATCGAAGTGTTATAACATGGGAACGACTTCAGATTTTCTTGTGAAATTTTGTGGACATGTTGCTTGTGAGTAGACATTGTTTCCTTTCGATATTCAGCATCATTCGATTCAAGGTTTGGCCAATAGGGGGCTAAATGTGAAAACAGGAAAAGTGCTATTTCTCCTGAATGAATGGACGGAACGTCACTAAATTTTTATCATTGGTATATCTAATGACGATACATAACATAATACCCGGGTTTTTGATTGGACATACTTTTCAAGGTCACAGAGGTCAAAGTTCGGCAAAAGTTACGAACTTGGGACATTTCGTCGTTATTTCAGCTACCAACTTCGTACCTTGCATATATGTGTACTAGAGGGACACCTTCTGAAATACCAAGTTTCAGGCCGATTGGACATCCAATATGGCTGCCAGGCAGCATTACCCAAAAATCATCGAAGTGTCATAACATGTCATGGGAACGACTTGACCGAGAACTGCACCTTCCAAATATCATGAACTAACCACAGACACCTAACAATGCCTCGTCATTGCAGCCTCTACCTCATTTTATTCACGCCGCCACTTCGAAAACCTGGTTATTCGCCACGCCCAGCGTGCGCCTTGTTTTGTTTCTTCTTTTTCTGTTTTTTTTCATCGTGTATTTAATGATCTTGCGTTTATTTCGCATGGGAATGCATGTAAAACATGTCTTAGGCCTACTGTTATCATTAAAGTCATCACTTCCTCCACATCCTTAATTCCTCACTTCTCCCCAACCATGCTTATTCGACATAGCGAACCCCAGTTGCCACCAGGCTTGTATAATTCATTTTTCTTCTCGAATTTCCTCCCCGAGGAGAAAACACTTGCTCCCCGGGGAAGAAACATTTTCTCCCGAGGAGAAAATATTTTCTCCCCGAGGAGAAAACATTTCCTCCCGGAGGAAAGATTTGCTCCCCGGGGAGAAAACATTTCCTCCCGAGGAGTAAATATTTTCTCCCCGAGGAGAAAACATTTGCTCCCCGGGGAGAAAACATTTCCTCCCGAGGAGTAAATATTTTCTCCCCGAGGAGAAAACATTTCTTCCCCGAGGAGAAAATTATTTCCGCCCGAGGAGTAAATATTTCCTCCCCGCGGAGAAAACATTTGCTCCCCGGGAAGGAAACATTTCCTCCCGAGGAGTAAATATTTTCTCCCCGAGGAGAAAACATTTCCTCCCCGGGGAGAAAATTATCTTCTCCGAGGACATAATTATTTCCTCCCCGAAAAGCTGATTATTAATTATTTTATTTTGAGGACGAAGTCAGCTGATGATGGAAGTGTCTAGTTTTGTCTTATTATGGCTCTGTGGCCACCAAGCATGGTCCTATCATCATCTTCTCTTGTTTCAAGGGCAGACACATGTACGTACCAATGTTACCCGAACCGCTCAGTGAATCGTAACGGCCCAAACCCACTGTCGCGATTATCTCGGCGATTTCACGTACCTATTGATTTATGAGTTGATGGTACATGTATTTACCGTATACTGTCCCCGGGATACTGTCCATTCCTGCCACTGGTCATGGGCCCAGTAATCATGTCTTCGCTTGCTCTTTCGTTTACCCTACATATACAGTACACGAATACCGGATTGTTCCCCAAATACCGCTCAGTGTACAATGTGTATACAATGTAGTCATCTTGTGTGTCACTCTGAGCAGTATTGGGGGAACAATCCGGTATCTTCCAAGTCTCAATCGAAGTCCTCTGCAGACATGATTGCAACGGCCTGTGCCATGTGTTGAAGAGTATTCTGCGCGACCTTGACATCGATCGCCAGAGATTACACGCCCCAGTGGGAACATCTAACGAAATTCGGCAGGCGGCGTTTTGTCGTACTAGCCGGTGTAACGTTTTTCAGCGTTCCCCATCTGCGAGTGTTCCCCTGCTATTGTCTGACGGAATAAGCCGCGACTCGACAATAGAGGACACACAGAGAAACATGTCGATCTATCTGCCAGTGTTTCCAGAACAATAGGGAGAACACTGACATACGGAAACGCTGAAAAACTTTACACCTGAAATCGAAGCTTTTGCAAGGCGACAAATCGCGACAGTGGTCTCAGGCCTTAAAGTGGTCCTAAACCGCCAAGCAAAAGTTGGCACCCGATCATTTTCACCGCCCACGAAAATGGAACTTCCGATTTCCGCTCCTGGCCTCTGAGCATGCGCAGTACGCTACCTTCACTGAGTTTGTCAATCGTGCAAACCGCACAGCAGACAGGATGCCGAAGCGAGAAGTGAAAGAAGGGAAAGGGCGACCTTAAAAGGTAGCAAATGCTGGCCAACAGCTGTGGATTGTCCACAGACATTATCGAAGTGGCTCATAAAAAAGAAAGAACTCCGTTTTAAGACGATGAGGAGGTTGTTTGTATATATGGCATCATTAACATATTGCCGGACTGCGGATCTCGCCGCCGTGCCGGTGTAACGTCAGCGAATTCTGGGGCTCCTTCCGAGAAAAGACAAACTTGCCTGGCATACCGGCTGACATCGTCATCAGTGATGTCACTCGTGTCCGATTGAACACTCTTCATGCTCTTATGCGTGAATGTGTCCTCTAAAACTCCCCTGAATCGAGGAGAAATCTCGACTCGGCGAACTGGTGGCATCCATGTTGTTTTGACAATCAGCTGTCACTCATTCAGAACTTGCCCAATCAGTGATCGCGTAGTAAATTCCATAATAATCACGTGACGTGATGATTGACAGGCCCTCATTCATGCTGGCGTAGCGCGGGAAAATGAAAACGAGGCTGTCTCGCTCGCCCCGGCGGTTTAGGATCACTCTCGAGTTAGTCGACTGCGAATGAGTTCAGACCTTGAAAATGTTGAAAAGGAGTTGAACATTTTTGTTGTCGAGTTCCTGCGATTCGCGATCTTTTGGATCGGCGACTGGTGTCAGCCATTTTGGCGACGACACAAAAAACGCTGTGCCACAGCTAAGCACTTTTCTTCCGTGTGCATACTGTATAGCTTTACAATAGACTCCTTATTACAGCATTCTCAGTACTATTCTCACCTATTATACGAGATTCCACGGCAAACAGGCTAACCAGCCTAACGCACAAACACGCTAGCATCAGGTTTATAGAAGACGCATGAAAATTAGCTGGTTGCACCATCGTTCCCGATCCAACAGCCGAGTGAAATTATTATGTAAGGCGTATTTCACTCACGTGTCCCACACGAGTTATTCTGAAATGAATTTCATGCTTGGTTAAGGCGAAGGGAATACCTATGCACAAAATAATGCATACACAAAATTGAAAAAGAGATGTCTTTTTTATAACCCAAAGTAATCTTTTACAGGAAGTTAATAACTTAAGTTATTAACTAGTTACCAGCGCTTAACAGAAAGGGATGGGAAAAATATCAACATTTGATATATCAACATCATCATGACCCACATGTCTGAGACATTTAACAATGAGCTCATCGTGTAGCCAGGATCAAGTTACATCGTGGGGTGACTTACTTTCAGGGCTGTAGCTGTTGCAGTAGCCGAGTTACAGGGTGGACAGACACACAGACGGAAAGACAGACATACAGACCAACAGAACCACGACCAACTACTATATGGTTTCCGATCTTGATGATGGGAAACCACAATTAAGTGCAGGCCAAAACCGAAAATCGCAGAAAAAGCGGGGAATTCCACCCGAGTCGTAAAATAAGCTATTGTTATGGGCTGCCGCACACTGCCGCTTGGTCTGTGGCGATCTGTTAGGTAGCCTACTCGTACCCCTTCACCTTAACATTTTGAGGCGCGTCAAGGCAACATGACGTCAGTAATAGCGACATCATTTTTAGCCAGGCCGGAAAAAACCGCAATTGGTGCAAAATGACATCGTTGTGCAATGACGTTAGGTGGGGCTGCAGATTATAAAGGCAGGTGATGGCCAGGGGTCATTCTGACCAATCTTATCCCCAAGGTTCTCCTCCGTCATCAGAAGCTGTAAAACCAGAAGTTAAGGCCTGGGGACGATGAACGCACGGGATTCGCTGGTCTGAGTAGGCCTACTCGTCCCATAGACCCACTAAACCCTGGCATGACTGGCATCAAAATGAAGGATCATCAATAGACACCGCTGTTCGGCCAGGAATCCAATTTTGTATTTGATTTTTCCGTCAGGGCCGACGATGTCCCCCGATATGTGATGTCCCCCAACACGGATTAAGCGGCACCATTGTCAAGTTCGCCAAGGGGTTTGTGTGAGCGTAGTCGGAGGGCAGAGCGATGTCACAACCCTTGGTAGTCAAGATGAGTCTCACCCCGTCAGTCGGAGTCGAACCTGGGACCCCATTACTGCAGCAAGTGACTTGAGCCACTGGACCATCTCGGCTCTGGTAGAATGTTAGATGTGGGCGGCATAAAAGCATCAACAGGTTACCCTCTTTTAAAAAACGTTTGTCCCCTTCTTCGTCGTCTCTGCCTGTCCGATCCACTTGACGTGTTCTGAAGTTTGACTCTGAATGCAGGGGGAGACGCTAGCCTGTGTTCTGGTTTTACCGATGAAGTAGCATCCTAAATATTGCATTGAAGTTATACAGACATCAATATGTCACCCGACGGAAGTAGAACCCCGCTGAGAGATGCCTCGACACCACTAGCAGTCGCCAGTCACAGTGCCAGTGTTTCCATGTGTCAGTATTTCCCCCATATTACTTGGGAAAGGCTGACAGATAGATCGACAAGATTCTCTATGTGTCCCCTACTGTCAAGTCGCAGCTTATTCCGTCGTCGGACACGTGGGAAACACTCAAAGATGGGGAACGTTCAAAACGTTACGCTGGTTCCATTTTCCTGTCTCTCTGAGCTCTCCCTTTGGCGTTTAACATGAAGATGGCCACGAGCCCTCTCGATATCCCGACATGCTTCCATTCAGTATTCTGTCTATTGTATCAGATTACAGTTCAATAATTGGCTAATATCGATCTCCTATTCTCCATTCACTCAAAAAACCTGCCACTACAGGCAAACACTTGATTCAGTTTTGAAGGTTATCTGAATTTTAATCAATGATGAATGTCCTTTTGAAAGTAAAACAATAGAGACATGGATGTATACTGAATCATAATCATAATTGACATAAATCTAGTGTGTAGGGTACTGATACACTAGACCCTACACAATCTCTGTAGGGTACTGATGGACGCCTCGTTTATTAACATGGGCCATTGAACCATTTTTAGCTTAGCTGACGTAAGTCAGCGAAGCTTGTCAAATAACCATTCAAATGTGTGTCTGTCTGTCTGTCTGTGTCCCAAAATTGATTTTCATGGCACGTTTTGTAACCACTGGCGCGATCAAAGTCAAATTTACCCCAGAGGTAGACCTTAGGTGGATGTATAATTCACCACAAAAATTTCCGCCATTTGACCTATTTTAAGCGCGTGATGGCGCAAAACCCAAAAATGGCTATCTCTGAAATGTGACCAGTTGGTGCATTCACACTGGTGCAGATGCATTGCATATCGACAAAGATTTAATTTCCTATGAAAATTTTTATTTTTTTCGCCCATCAGGTGGCGTTATAAGCAAAAAACGAAATGGTTGCGTTTAAATTTACCGCCCGATGACGTCACTGTTGAGATTCCAGCTACCCCATCATCAAGCCAAGTGCTACACTATGAACATTCATGACACTTGCCATGCTTTATTCACGTAGGCCTAGGCCTAATACAAATCGGTTAAGTTTGTGTGCTGATTTAGCGACATGAGTCGCGTGTGGGCAGTTTATTGAGAGAATTCTGGGTTTCCATTGAACATTCTCAACTCGCTGACATTTGGACCGAATCACGACCAGTTGTTTATATAGGCCTAGCCTAGTTCGAAATAAATATCAATAAAGAGTCTGTTACAAAGTTTGTCATCGACTCAATTTGGTTTATTTTCACATCAGTCTTATTGCGGAGCAACTGGGTCAATTCTGGGCAACAAAACATACATACCCAGTTCGCATTAACGATTGACGCCTGCCGTTTAGGATTGTTGGTGTGTATGAAAAGTAGTCCGCCCTGTGTGCAGAGACAATGGCAAAATCAGCCAAATCTGGTCTGCTAAGGTACTCCGTGACGTCACTAGTGACTGTGGCTCGCTGTTCCGTCTTGCGTGAGGACACTCCTCTCTCAGTGATCAGTTCATTTCCTTCTATTTCTACGGGAAAGACTGCAGGAAATGTGCTGATTTCAGGCTTTTCAAATCACTTTTTTTCGACTTAGGTGGTAGGTAGCCTACATAGAACATCATTGATGAGAATTGAATATCATACAACAGGGTGCTTCTTGAAATGGGACAACAGGGTGTATCAGTGACAAATCATCCACGCCAGCTGTTGAGTTTAAGCTTGGAGGAATTAGGCCTATACTGTGAGTGTAATTCCAAGGTTTGAGGGACAGTCTGTGAGGTCACTTAAAGGGGAAGTGGGCTAGATATCCTTGCCTTTTTGTGAACTCTCTGGATTCATTTTAACCCCTCATTACTGAAAACTAATACGGACTAAGATGTGTCTTGGGGCAGCAGCCATTATCCCGACTGTGGTTTAGAACCCGACTTCAATAGTGGAATAAGGGATATGCTATTGTGGATGTCAGATAATGGTTCCTTGACAAATACAATTTGTTTCCATGGAGTGGCTCCGCTATTTACCTAGGACCTAGCCTATGAATGTCCACAAGGGTAAATAGTAGGGGGTGGCAAAGAGAACTAGCTCGCCATCCTAAGGGTGCCGTGGAAGCATTTTGTACCTGTTAGCTGCCGACCAATATTACGTTTCACATAGACAATTTAGGTAATACCAGTGGCGCCAAGGTGTCATGTTTGGTATCAAACTAAA
>NMRB01000199.1:110034-121272 GCA_002633025.1 Notospermus geniculatus
TTTTATCGAAGTTTGACCCCTGTGACCTTGAAACTAGGTCAAGGTCAAAACCCCTATGATATATTGTGAAGCTGTCACAGATAAACCTTCACACAAAATTTCATCACTTTATCACAATTACTTTAGGAGTAATGACCATAAATGTGTTTTTCACATAACGCCCCCTGGTGGAAAGACAGGGAATTGGATCGAAATTCCAAGAGTGTTGTGCACAATAGTGGATGAGTACCTAATACATACTAAAGTTTCAAGCTCCTCCGTTGAATGGTCTAGGAGGAGATATCACTTTCGGACGGACGGACAGCCGGACGGCCGGACAGCCGGACTGACGGCGGAGGGTAAAACAATATCTCCCCGACTTTTTTCAAAAAGCGGGGAGATAAAAATGTGGGTTAAGAATTTGAACGCCCTCTGGTGGAGTGTGAAGCTAGCAAGGGAATGCCGGTGTAAAGGGAAAGAATGTCCCTAGGAAAAACTGTCCCAGGAACAAAAGATCCTATTGTTACATTCTAATCTCTGGGGATTGGTTTTCTATAGTCATGCCGCTTATTCCGTCATTCAACAATAGAAGTTGACACTTTTAACAGGGGGACATTCTGTACCGTTACACCGGGGCATTCCCTTGGTAGCTTCACATTCCACCAGAGGGCTTTCAAATTCTTAATCCACATTTTTTAGTGATGTTTCCAACCGTTTAATATAACATGTATCAGAATTCATAATGAATGCTAACGCTGATTTATTTAGTTAATAGGCCATACATCCATGATTATTAAGATATGAGAACAAAATGAGGACAAGGCCAATCATAACTGAGACAGACACATGGAACTGAGGACTCATAGAACCCGGGACACATAGAACCCGGGACGCATAGAACCCGGGACACATAGGGATGACCCCCCACGCTTTTAACCTCAAGTTCCTATCTTCTTCGTATTCTTCTTCCGGTGTAACAAAGTATAGGCGACAATACCTGTACGGGATGCTTGTAGATGGGGGACGTATCAGAGTCGGAAGTATACTCCTATCCTTTCTTCGTAACCAAATATCGTTGTCGTACCCGATATCACCCCTACTGCACTGAGTACGGTAACTGCAGTTACCGTACAAACAACATGGCGACGGCAGATTTTCGACCCGGCGGTGAGTGCAGTATTCAGCTCAATTTCTCTCGAAAAACGCAAGCTCAAGGGCTGAAACATATATGGGGGATTCTCCACTATAGGAACTATTCACGACGTAAATTGTAGCCCAAAATATTTCCCAATTAATGTGTACGGACCGAGAGAAAAATCGAAGCGAGGCAACGGTAACTCAATCTTGACACATATGGTAACTCAGATGTTGCATATCTTAGGAAGTACGGTAACTCTGAATAAATTCGACAGTATTGCGGCAAAGAAGAGGTTTTCAGTCAAAAAAAGCATGGTATTTTAATTAGATGAACATAATAAAGCCATTTTTTTAGCATTTACTTGTACAGATTACATCCTGTGCCTTTACTTTCTATGCACGAGGACTATGGACGATTATTAGGCCTAGGCCTAAGAGGAAACAGGTGAAGAGGAGCCGCCTGAAGAGCCCATGGAGACGACCTGCATCCAATCTGAGGACCGATGGTGTAGGCCTACATCGGCCAACGGCAATCAACATGGTCAGCATGTCTTACTTAGGTCAACGAAAGTGCCGAATGGATAGGATTTTTTCAATTTCAAATAGTTGATTGTCTCCTTATAATAATAAAATTACCGGCAGTTCTAAGACCAATAAACTGTGCATAGTGCAAGGTGCGAAGAGGAAGGTACAGGTTTGCAGAGATCTGTCTTGGGAATGTACTCTGCAGACCAGGAAAGAAGATAAATGAATAAAAGGTGTAGCATAAAACAGACAAATAATAATGTTCCGTATTAAAATGTACAAAATCTGTCACCTCTATACATATATGCATACACATGGGCAAACCCGCTGACCTGACCCTAGCCCCCACAGTTTGGCACGTTTGAAAAGCAAAATTTGGCAACAAAGTTACCGATGTCCCCTAGCAGTCAGCATGAAAAAGAGAAGGTTTTGGTCATCTGAGTCAGCAGTAGAAGGACACTTATCCCAGATAGTTTTGATGAGAGAGTTGCTATTATCCTCCTCGTATTTAGGGCAATGGAGTAGGAAGTGGAGTTCATCCTCTACAAGTTGGATACCCAGGTACGGATCCAGAGGGGCGGAAGGGACGTACGCCCCCCCCCCCCCAATTTTGGGCAACCAACCTTTTTACAAAAGTCAATAAAAATTCACAATCCAATTTACTTCCAATATAACATATTCATTGACTGAAATGTCAGGAAAATGCATAGAGAGCATCTAAATTTCAATTTTTTCCGGGGAGCCACTCCACCCCCACCCCACCCCGATTGGACGTGCCTTCGGCACGTAGGCTCGGGCTTCTCCCTCGCTCCGCCCCCTTTCCCAAACCCTGGATCCGTGCCTGGTACCTACTACCAAGGTTCAGTGATTACAGAACCTGGACCCTCTTGGGGTAGGGGGCTTTGTATGGTATAGCGACCACGTTCTTAGGATTGCCAGAACTGCAGTGACAAATCATGCTTTCTTTTCACTTCCGGCCTTTCTCAATGTCATGTCGGCTAGTATCATACTGATTAAAATTATAAACATTACAATTATAGGCCTACATTGAACTTGAACTTGTAGAGGTAGCCTGTGACTGACCATTAGGCCTACTGGGAGCTGTAGAGCAACCTGCAGCTGTCCACAAGGCCCGTAAGAACATCAGTGCGCAACCTAACTGTGAACTCTGTGGCCCCATGCATGAATATGATAACCCACATTTTCAAACCTTGGGAGATAATTACATATAAGAAAGAGTGTAATGTGGTAGGGTCAATTTTGTCAATTTCACCAAATGTGGGTTATCCTGTTCATGCATGGGGCCACAGAACTGGAAACTTCCAATTAACTACTGATATATCGAGGATTTCGTCAACCTCCATCATCATGATCGTGGAGTCCATGTTCTCTCCCTCTGAAGTCGAAAATACACAGGACAACCACTAATTCGACAGAATTTCATGTCCGAATCACTTGTCCAGTAGCTGAATAAGTGGCGAGGAGTCCTGACAGCAAAATAGTGTTAGTTCATGCAAAGACGAGTAAAATAAAATAAAATATATGCATGACACTTTTGGGCCACCGTAAGTTTCTGAGATGGAATAACTGCGATACTCACAAATAAATGAAAAATCCTTTTTAGACTTGGACAGCTCTGGGGGAGCACTAGCTTGGCAGGTCTGAGGTCTCGCGGGTTATCGAGTGTTGTTAAAGCTTATCACACTTCACACAGTAACGAAGTCAAGAGTGAATTTCCGTTTTTGTCCTTGAATGGATCTTTTGGATGTTTAATTCGTAAAACAATCCTGAGCCGATATACGAGGAAGGAGAATATACTCACGACAGGTGTGTGCCTATTACAAACGTAGTAAACAGTTACAAATGCAGTAAACAGATTCCTAGGTGGCTGACTTGAATGGCCGATTCCCTATCAGTAGCACAATAACCCTTTCATAGACTAAACACAATTCCCGTAGATTAAATCCCGAATATAATAAGTCCTGAAGCATAACAAACGTAGGAGTCCGAGCCTAAAGGCGGTGACAGACTAGCGCGTGCGTCCGCGCGCTTAAAGGGCGGCGCACACGAGCGACTTTTTGAAGGAGACTACCCCGCCGACTGCCAGAACGACCGGAATTTGTGGATTTTGTCGCCTAGTCTGCGGTAGATCGTCCGACCAACCGACTAGTCGTGGGACAAGCCTCAGTGGTCGCTCGATCGATCGGCGTGATCTGAAATCCGGTCGGGCTCAGTGGTCTCTTACCTAATCGCTGGGCCTGCGGCGCATCATGGGCAAAATTACGGCCAAAACGTTTCTTCTGCAAACAGCTGGAGTCATGGTGGAAAAGAATTTGGTTTTCAGTTTTTTCTTCTTTTATAATGTTGCTGGTGATCGCATGATACAGTGTAATCGACGTTCTGATTGGTCCAAAACCCGCCAAATGTAATAGGCCCGTGAGCGACCAAACGCACGAGGGAGACTAAAAATCAAAACCGGCGAATTTTTGGTCGCCAAGGCCGACGAACTTGGCGACCTGTCGGGCGACAAAGAGAGGATGACATTTTTGGCCGCAAACGGCCCCGACGTGTCCCCAGACTGGTCGTCATCTTCAGTCGCTTCCAGACGTTGCATCGCGTTTGCGGACGGTTCACTGAAATGGTCGGGCGACTGGTCGGCCAACGACCTCGGACCCGACGGTCGCCGGGGACGTCGCCGTCGGCAGTCTCGTCGGCAGTCGCCCAGATTTAGTCGCTCGTGTGCGCCGCCCTTTAAGCGAAGCAGCACGTACGCGAAGCAGCAAAAAACGCAGGACCCTGAAGGCGGTGACAGACTAGCGCGACGCCGCGCGGAGCTAAGCGTTTTCTTTTGTGTTTTCAGGCACCGCTGAGCACCATGTGCAGTGGAGCGCAAAAACACAAAAGAAAACGCGTCGCTCCGCGTCGCGTACGCACTAGTCTGTCACCGCCTTGACAGACTAGTGCGTTCATCGCGTGGGCGCGCGTATTGTATGAAATCACGCATCTGAAAATTGTTGAATAGGGCATTTGAATTCAAGCCTCCCTTTCTGTATTGATTTCCATATAAGGTCAGCGTAGCGAGCGCGCATTGCGTAAAAATCGCTCGGCCAGTTGATCGAGTGAGGAACAACACGTAGCCTCGCTTCGCGCACGCTGTAGTCTGTCACGTATGAAGGAAATGCATAGAAAGTGATCGGGAGCAGCAAACGCGTCGCTTACGGAACGCGCCGCATTCGCGCTAGTCTGTCACCGCCTTTACATAAAATATCAGCAAGTCCCAAGATGAGAACTCCACTTGGCAGGAATGTTAATAACCACACGATCTAGCAACACCGGAGGAATAGGATTGACTCCCGGGCCCGTATGCATAAAGGTGGATTAGGGGAGGTATAGCTTATTCCAGGTATAACTTCACGGTTGTACCACCATCGGTATGCATAACAGTGGTTTAAGCAAAACTGTGGTATAACGCTATTCATGGAATAGGCGGCCGAATGCATAAAGATGGAATAGCTTATTCTGTGGTGTTAATATGCCAGATTTGCTGGTGTAACCTAAACCTGCCAAGGGGTATGTTTAAAGCTGCATTTAGCTGACACGCGGAATGCGGTATAGGGCCGCGGAATCCCAGGCGGAAGCGATTTGTTGTATGCGAAATGCATTGAACTTTCCGCTTACCGCGTTCCGCAATCCGCATACCGCGTGCAGCTAAATCCAGCTTTAGGAGTAGAGTAAGGCAGAATGAAGCGCTGTGCATCATCAAATTGTATTCTGTTGAAGGGCTGCTGACTCCAAATGACTGAAATAACTGCAACCATTGGTGTGGTTGTTCAAAACTACTTCTATAACCCTAACTTGGCGATCATTTTGGATTTAAGTGCTTGAACGCGATAACGCCATGATAGAGACAGTGGGACTTTCGAAAAAAACTGAGCCCTGATAAGCATCACCAACATGACATGCATTGTTTTTTATAAAACCAATCTGATTGTGAGAAAAGACTCCAATACCATGGAATAACATTAAACCGTGGAATAAGCTGTTTTCTCTGTCAGCTTCCTTGTGAGCACATGTTGACTGTTTGGCAGGTATAACTCTATTGTGACTTAATTTGCATAAAGGGTCCAAATCATCTAATAATAGATTTCCTGGAGGCTTTGCACACAAATACCGTGGAATAACACTACACTGTGGAATAAGCTTAAACTTAGATTACACAGAATTGTTATACTTTGTTTTATGCATACCGAATTTTCTAAACCAGGGAGAGAAGAATAACAATTCTCAGAATAGGCTAAACCAGGGTATAGTTACCACTTCCTTTATGCATACGGGCCCCGGTGTTGCAAGAGCGAGGGCTTTTTATCCTGCTGGCTTGCTGGATTGCATCGAAAAAAGATGGATACCCGTTCTTTTCTTAGACAATAGCTCAACTCAGAGTATCGTTGTAAGCCAGTAGCAAGTTGGGGATTTCCTTTTTCTAATGCCTCATTCGCTGCGGTTTACTGCGGTTGAAGGGAGGCATTCATGTGATGACGAGCAGTTGACCTCCTCCTTTATTATGCATGCATGAACGGTATACCGCAAAACATGCCAAAACGTCAATCAGACACGCCACGCTTGCTGACCATTTCCACTCATTTTATCGCCTTTCCAAAATGTGCTCAATATCCATCCTGAAGTTGTCAAAAACACGGACACACTCCTGCCTTGGAACGGCCCTGATCTTCGCTGTAATTTCTGCTTCAAGCGTGAAGGGAAAATTTTTTTCCAGGCTTGAAGTCTCCGATTGTCTAAAACAACAACCCCCAGACAATCAGAGAGTTTGAGGCAGAAATTACAGCCAAGATCTGGGCTATTCCAAGGGAGGAGTGTTATTGGCATTTTCGGTCGCCGCATTCAGGAGGTGGACATTTGGAGCACATTTTGAAAAGGCGATGAAATCTTGACCACATGGACTAAAGAGCTCAATTTTTTAGGATTGAATTGTTATTACATCAAATTAACGTCTGCAAAATATGAAGCAATTCCGTCGTCAGTACTAGAAATGGCAGGCAGGTTGAATCATTTTGGGTCACCCTGCAATTCACATTAAGTAATTCGCATATGTAATTCGCATGTGTGAAATTCTGCCATTTTAACATAAGTTTTAGATATGTGCTTTTTTCGCACAAAATGTGAATTTATTGAGATAGGGACCAAAGTCCATTTTTCAAAATGGCCACCTGTCAGCCATATTTTACCGATCAAGTTGAAACTTGACACATTCGCGAAAGATCCCTTGATACATCTTCACACCAAATTAAAACAGGCCAATAGCCACGATGATTTTTGACTATATGACCTGTGTGACCTTGAGAAGTTTGTCTAATCCAAACCCCAGCATTTATGTGATGATGTCTTATTCTACGAACCTACCATAAAGGTTTCGCGATTCGAGTTTGCAGCGTTCACGCGATATCGCCAAAAAATGTTTTCCCAAAGCACCTGGTACACGTCAGAAAATACAACCAACTGCGCTAAATTTCGACCAGTAGATAGTTTTTGCCGTAGTTTCATGATTCTAGGCCAAGCGGTTTGAAACATACCACCCCCGTTCTCGACGACGGACGACGCCGACTTCCCGGAATTGATTCATAGTCCAGCGTACTTTAGCGTCGGCGACCCGTTATGAAACGACTCCAGTAATAACAGCCTCGCAATCGGACGCCGACCAAATCGCACGACGGGGTCGGCGCCGAACGCAAGAACGCGCGTCTGTCGCCGGCGATGGCCGTACGTCGAAGTATAAACTAGGCTTTAGGCCTACATAGAACAGGTGAGCCAGAAAGGAAGTAATCTGGTTAAATACCTGACCTGCGTCCATATTTATCGTGAGTGTCACATGCATGACTGGTCTGTTACACTATCACAACTTTTAAACTGGCATTTTTGTCCATATTTCGTAGGCCTACATTCTCTAGCCATTCTGCTGGTTAACAGGTTGTTAACCACAGCATCAAAGAAGTACGCGGGTTATCGCATAGATTTCATCGTTCGTTTGCAGTGTTCGTTTTGCTAATTTTGTTCATCCTTGTCCATTTCTGCGTGTTTTATGTATCTAAAAAAATTCGTAACGGCCGATCCCAGTATGGCGGTCATTCTCTGGAAATGGTACATTTTGAGTCCTTGCCCCCAGTAAAGGCCTGTGTTTATCCCAGCCATTTTTGCTATACTTTATTTACTAGGTCAAGTGCGAGGGTTGATTACCAGGGTAAATTCGGGCACACCACCACCCATGCTTTGCTATCAGGCTCATCCAATGTTCATTTTCAGCTATTTTCAGTATGTCCCAATCTTAACGTTACCAAGTTCACAGTCCCAACAGTTACTGATATCTAAGACTTAATTTTTGCGTATAAATGTACCTTTTGGTTTGTTTCAACTCAATTATGTCGTATTTTATATACTCCTCGGTGGAAAGGGGTTAAACCTGGCAAATAAACCTCTGTCCCAGGTCTCTCCTGTCATTCCTGTTACCAGCTGTCAACTCGGGAGCAGTCACATTATCATATAGTCAAATGGTGTCACACTTGGAATATAGATGGCAGCACACGTGCTCTTTCATTTTCCCAAGTTTAATGGCGGCCATTTATGATTTCTTTTGGCAAGGTAGGTAAGATATCACAAAATACAGGTTAGTATGTTATTTGACAGTCAGTACTGTTGCACCCAAAATGACATAGTTATGTTCTGGACCAGCTGGAAATTGTATTTAATCGATCAGTAGCCAAGTTTTCTTTACTTTGATGCCAGTTTGGTTGAGCACGTGCCATTCAACAGATCTCCATTTGGAATTTTATCTCGTTTTGTCATTCCTGTTACGGTCATTCCTGTTACCAGATTTGGTAACAGGGATGACAAAATGGGTAACAGGAATGACCGACATAATAAAGGTTCACAAGATTGTTCCAAAATTAAGTTGTATGTTATCACAGGACACATTTAACTTGCTCTGCGTATTATAATTCTTTAACCATGTTGCCCATGATTGAAATGTATCGGGTCTGAGCTCCGTACACTGCTTGTGTGGGTGGGGGGGGGGGCTAGGCCTATGTGTTTATTAATTTGCGGTTTAGGCCCGTGAAAAAACCTCTTAAAGATTTTTTTTATTTGAATAGATGTAATCTTTCTTGGTTGAAATGGCCAAGACTGCTGCCCAAAAACAGCGTGAATACCGCGCTCGGCGAGATTCGGGCCCGCGGAGGAGAGCTGCTTATCTGAGGAAAGAGCAGGAGAGATACCAAAATCTAAAAGCAGCTGGTGTTAAAAAGAGTGTAAAAGACTTAACAAAAAGAGACCAAAGATCGAAAAGAAAAGCCTGGAAAACAGCACAGAGAAAGGGCAGGAAAAAGAAGAAAATTGTATTGGCCATGCTGTCGCCTCCTACAACTCCTGAAGGACCCATCAATAAGTATGTTAGAAGACCTTTTAAGCTTGGTTTCCTCTCTGACTCTTAGGGCCGTATGCACCAAGCGAAGATTATCTGGAACTCAGGTTGAGCCACAACTTTTCCATTGTCACATCATGCCCTGGCAAACCTGAACAATTGAAAAGTTGTGGCTCAACCTGAGTTCAAGATAAACTTCATTTGGTGCATACGGCCCTTAAGGTTTAGGTTATACAGTTGAGTTACAATGGTAGTGAAGTACATGTAGGCCTACAATTGTGTGCACCAGAAAAAGGGGAGAGGGTTAATGTATCCATTTTGGTATCTTTTCAGCAACAGAAAAAATGCTGGCAGAAAAACTGTTCGTAGGGACCGTGCGAAGTGTTAAAGAAAATTAACAAACCTTGAGAAGAAACTTACAGACACCCAGCGTAGAGCAGAAAAGTACAGGAAACAACTGCAGCGCCTTAAGAAGAAATCAGAAGATTCTCCCAGGACAAAGACAAAAAAGCTCCTTCGACATTTCACTAGGGTACCAGAAGAGGTGAAGAGAACCTTAGACTTCCACCATACTGTGATGATGAACCTTAAGATGAAATACTGCGGAGCAGGTGATATGAGCGAACTAAACGCAAAATGGGGCTATCCAGAATATACTTCAACCGCTTGATAATAGGGGTCTCTACTGTACTATAAGATATACTATCCACTTGCTGTTCAGTGAGTTTCATTGTTTATCAGTTCTTTGGGAAGTTTGACCTTGACCTCTGACCTTGACCTTGACCTATGATCATCAGGGTTATTACATAATCGAAATTGGCATCCAAAATAACTTAAATATGGGTTTTATCAAACCTCCACTGCTACCACAGACAGAGACATTTGAAAGGGGCCGAGGAAATAAGATGTTCTGTGGTATGGCTGGGATCATTTCACTATTACTGGACAGATTTCAACCAAACTTGGTATGATAATAGTGGTGGGGATAGGGCACCTTCTGGTACCACCCATCACTCTGTTATGTAATCCCTAGCAACAGCATAGCAACGCCATTGTTCTGCGGTACCCCTGGGATCATTTCAATATTACTGATTGGAATTCAACCAAACCTTGTAGGATGATAATGGGGAGGCTAAGCTACGCCATGGTACCAGTCATTACCCAATTATGTAATCCCTAGCAACAGCATAGCAACTACATTGTTCTGTGGTACCCCCGGGATCATTTCAATATGAGTGATTAGAATTCAACCAAACCTTGTAGGATGATAATGGAGGGGCTAAGCTACATCATGGTACCACTGACTACCCAATTATGTAATCCCTAGCAACAGCATAGCAACTCCATTGTTCTGTGGTACCCCTGGGATCATTTCAGTATTACAGATTAGAATTCAACCAAACCTTGTAGGATGATAATGGGGAGGATAAGCCAAGTCATGGTACCAATCATTACCCAATTATGTCATCCCTAGCAACAGCACAGCAACTCCATTGTTCTGTGGTACCCCTGGGATCATTTCAATATTTCTGATTAGAATTCAACCAAACCTTGTAGGATGATAATGGGGATGATAAGCTACACCATGGTACCAGTCATTACCCAATTATGTAATCCCTAGCAACAGCATAGCAACTCCATTGTTCTGTGGTACCCCTGGGATCATTTCAATACTACTGATTAGAATTCAACCAAACCTTGTAGGATGATAATGGGGAGGGGATGCTACGCCATGGTACCACTCATTACCCAATTATGTAATCCCTAGCAACAGCATAGCAACTCCATTGTTCTGTGGTACCCCTGGGATCATTTCAATATTACTGATTAGAATTCAACCAAACCTTGTAGGATGATAATGGAGGGGCTAAGCTACATCATGGTACCACTGACTACCCAATTATGTAATCCCTAGCAACAGCATAGCAACTTCATTGTTCTGTGGTACCCCTGGGATCATTTCAATATTACTGATTGGAATTCAACCAAACCTTGTAGGATGATAATGGGGAGGATAAGCCAAGTCATGGTACCGCTCATTACCCAATTATGTAATCCCTAGCAACAGCATAGCAACTCCATTGTTCTGTGGTACCCCTGGGATCATTTCAATATTACTGATTGGAATTCAACCAAACCTTGTAGGATGATAATGGGGAGGATAAGCT
>NMRB01000199.1:132523-176092 GCA_002633025.1 Notospermus geniculatus
CATATAGATTGCAGTTTCTGTTTGAAGAAGGGAATTTGGAGGACATCTTGAAAGGCTTTCTTGTTAACACTTTCCCATACAAAACCATTCGGGACTTGAGTTACACTACCACACCCAGCTGGAGAGTCCGACATATTACATCTATTGCCATTTGGCGGTCCCTCAAACTCCAGCAACAAAGACAAATAGCAATGATCCGATAGATAACATGGTGAAGACATATTAAACGATGCAACCCCTCTGAATACTGACTCGTCTGCAATTGCATAATCTACTAAACTTGTTCCATTTGGTTTGTAACATGAAAACTGACCAAGGTAGTCTCCCAACAATCGACCATTTATAATCCTGCAGCCGTTTGACTTGCAAAAGTCAATAAGCTTCTGACCAAATTTATTCAATTTTGGATCTCTATTTTGTCTTTGGCGAAGGGGGTCCCGCAGACTAAAAAGAGATAAGGGGTTAAACCCTGCAGGTAATTGAGTCAGGGGTTCTTCATAGTCATCCTCCATACCAGTGCGGGCATTAAAGTCATCCATTAGGAGTACATTCCCCATTTTACAATACTTATCATATCTGTCCTGAAGACCACTGAAAAAGTCTACATCACCTCCAGATCGGTATACGGAGGAGCCATCTGGTGGAAAGTACACAAAACCCACTACAGTGGTTTCATTACTGAGGAAACCTTTTGACAGTTTTACCCATACATTGAAAGGGTCTTTTTCAAGAATAACTATCTTCTTCTTAAGTCTCTTACGAATAAAGGTAGTCATCCCACCAGATGACCTCCCCTTTTGTTTCACTTTGAGCCCTGGTGTATGTACAACATAAAAATCCTCTAGCTCATCAGATTGTAAACTAATTTTGTCTAAAGTCATAAATGTCTCAGAACACGTAAATATATCAAAATTTGATAAGATATCATGGAAATGATTGTCATTCATACAGTCATACAGACCATTGATATTCCAGTACCCTATACGGATCTTGGAACATACTTGTTTGGTGCACATTGTCTATAAGTGAGGGAGAGTGTCACCTCACTGCAAGGACCCTTTGTAATTTACAACACTCAACATGGAGGAGGAGGTACATGCATTCCACCATGAAGTCCAGCCCATGGAACTGGGGTGGGCATCCAGTTAGGAATGGTCATACCGGTACTTGGAGCCCTGTAGAACGGTACATGAGGTACATGTTGAATTGGAGAGAAACCGGGGAAATAGTTGCCATCCTGAAAGTTCCTGAAAGTATCCACTGGCAATTGCACCTGATGGAATATTTGTCCTTGCGGAACAGGTACCGACTGCTCCGGCTGCATTGGGACTAGGTGCTGTACATTCTCTTGCCGTTGTACAGGGATATGTTTGTCCTGGTTTCTCACAGGCCGACGGACATTTAGTCCTATCTTCATCAGTACATTTTGCACATTCTCACACATCCTATCCAACCCATACCTACTAACATGTTTGTCATCATAAAGACAACCTGCATGAATATTATCATGCCTCACAACTGTAACGTTTCCGCTATCCCTGAATTTAGCTATCAACTCGCCATTAAGACTCGCAACATCAAAGTCTTTCCTGGGTAAATACGTAGATACCACAATTTTGGTATTAGGTAGAACCTGTCGACAGTCCTCGATCAAATCCACTAGCGTCTGCAAACCATCTGCATGGCTCCTGTCCAAGTCATTTGTACCACATAGGATCACGATACATTCCGGATTCTCAAAATATGGATCCCTGAGAATCTTCCTTCCATACTCAGCAGTAGGGCAACGAATTTGTTTACATTTTAATCCAGGACACAATCTCCTACTCCCTGCTTTCATTCCATTGGATCCAAGCAGAAGGACCGTACCACCCCTAAACTTCCTCCTGTCATCACGTCGTCCATCCCGCTTCTTCCATGTGTTATTCTCGGAACCGACATCAGCTGGTCGATTTTCTTGTCTCCCTGAATTTCTCTGCTGTTGTGGCCCAGTAGACATGATAGAGTCAACTTGGACTGGACTAGCAGTTTCCCTTTCCTCCTGTGACACTTGAATGCTCTTCAATTCGGCTTCAAGTTCCGCTTTCACCATTGTAATCTTTGTGTCAAAGTCAGCGAGTTTTTGATTTAGCTTCGATTCAACGGCATCACACTTCGACGAACATCTCTTAACTTGGTCCTCGAATTGGGGAAGCGAATCGATGGCCTCCTGAACTGCGTCTTTAGATTTCTGTGTTTCAGTGCGGCACCAGTTCTTTGTAGCAGTCATTTCGTCCAACACGCGCGCAGAGAGATTTTCAATATTCCCTTTCTCCTTTTTCCATTTCTGCGTATTCTCCTGCTGCATTTTATTGAACTTTTTATCCACCTCTGTCTGCACTTTTACCATTTCCTCCGATACAATTTCTCGAATTTTGGACTCGAAATTCGCCAGTTTCTCATCAATTGAGCAATTGATAGAATGTACAGCACCCTGTAGGGATCCTACAGCATCCTGTACTGCAGTCAATGGCTGATATTCATAAAAGTTAAGCATGTGCTTTTACTTAGATTTTTAAGCATACACTAGGCCCAATATTCATAAAACCTGAGCTAATGCTTATACTTATAAGCTTCTGCTACTAGGTAAAGCATCTGCTTTTTGAGCATTTAGTCAATGCTATACTGGAAAGCATATGCTAAAGTTCATATTCATAAAGTGTCGTAAAAAGCATCTGCTTACAAGCATACACTTAGAATTTTCAAGGTTGCTCCAGACCAAGCTTAAAGTTGCAAGGAGCAGAACTCTTTGCCCTGGCAGCGTTTATTCAGCTTGTTGAAAGGAAGAGAAAGATTTATATGCGTAGAAAATCATGTCGTCGGGCGGTTTTGCGGAAGTGGGGGTGTCTGGCCCCCTCCCCGATGACCCCCCCCGAAAAATTTTGAAAATTAATAGAAGCTCTGAGATGCGATTTAGTCCTTTTCCTGCAATCTGAGACACAAATAGGCCCAATAATAACACGCAATGACACATGACATGACATGACATGACATGACATAATGACACGACATGACATGACATAATGACGTGACATGACATGGCATGGCATGGCATGGCATGGCATGGCATGGCATGGCATGACATGACATGACATGGCATGCATGACTTCACAATGACATAATGACATGACATGACACGACATAATGACACATAATAATGATCTTTTATCCCATTTGATTTTGCTGGAAAATTTTTTTAGCAAAATTTGCCGGGGGGGGGGGCATTTGCCCCCTGTCCCTATGCTAGCTAAGGGCCTGAGACAGCCCGTATTCTCAATAACAAAAGGATATCTCTTACCAAATAACTTGTTACAGACCTACCATCACTCATAACCAAACTTATGCAACACTTTAAAACCTGATTGTTCTGAAGGAGTCAAGCATTTGCTTGAGACTTGCAAGTCAAGCACCTCAAGCAAATGCTATTTTTTATGAATATGATACTAAGTATAAGCACATGCTTCTGCTTAATTCTTGGTGAGATAGCAGATGCTAGCAAGCAGATGCTTCTAAGCACTTGCTAGTTTTTATGAATATCAGCCAATGACTTGAAATTAACAGGACTCCGAGGACTACCCTTCCTCTCGAAGTACTACAAATTTCAAAGCACTGGGGTTACCGGTGTGAAATTGACAGCGGGTACAAGGAGGACATGTTTCGGGACTTTTCGCTTCCCGTCAGAATCTCGACCTCGAAAAACCGACTTGCTTTGTAGGCCAATTACGTTAATGCCTCGAATAACATCCCGCCCTAGTTAACTGACCAAGTAACACGGGGTTCTCGGACATTCTTGTCACTAGTGGGTGAGAGTGACAGTCAGTTAACGGGTTAACTAACAAAGGAACATATGGTTCTTGGACATTCTTGTCACTAGTGCGTGAGAGTGCCAGTTAGTTAACACCATTAAGTTAACACGAAAAGAAGGCCTTGCTTGTAGGCCATATATTCGTCCTCGCACGTTAAACACAGCCCCATTTCAATGCGCGATTGATTTGACACCTGAAATCCCATGCAATCGAAATTAAGTGTACTCTCAGAACTAGGACGCTTCTAGGAGCCCTGAAAGAATCATATCAATCGCTTTTTCCCTTCAAGAGTTATCGTACTTCAAGCTAGACCAATTTTTTGATATTCGGACTTCTGACGGAAAAGTCGGAAAACATGCCCTCGGTCAACACGCTGTCAATTTCACCCCGGTCATCCCATCGCTTTGAAATTGACGGTACACTGAGCTAACGGGTGACAGCGGGTACAAGGTGCTACGTACCCTTGGCTGTACAACAGGTACGAGCGGGCCTCTTGAGGGTTCGTTTCAATGGAATAACAAGCAACACAAATCTCCATCGAATTGCCAGCGGCTAGCTCACACGCCGTCCTGTGCCGTGACCTATTTATTGCAACAATCTGTACATCGTGTGTGTATCACAATAACACATGCCTCAATACAACGTAGTGTCTCAGCTGCCCGGGGGTGGGCGCCACCAGACGGTGGAAACCCACGTGTTCCTAAGTCAGTCAAATAAAGCGATACCAGGTGATACCATACATAACCCCCCTCCTGAGCGTATGACAGCTCCGGCCATACGCCCCAGATATCGCTGCTTCACAGAGAAAAGAACAAAAATTAACATCACCTCAAATAACGCTTTAAAGTGTCCGAGAAAATAATAACAATAATAAACCAATAAACCGACCTAAAAGAAACGATCAAGTGGCCACTGCCATCACAAGATACATGGACACTAGCACATCAAGAACACCCTCACTCACCACTCGCATGAGTGCACAAATAATCAATACCGGTAATCAAAAGTGGTACACCAGTACTGTTCGCTCTAGTCACTTATGAAACAATACACGTCATGAACAAAATCACCACAACAAAATGAAAAGAACGAGGTCGCCAGCTTATCAAAATGGTAAGCAATCTCATCATAATACAATACCTTTCAGCATTATAACATTAACCTACTCGAACTCACACATACACACACCCTAACCGTAGAAGCCAACATAATTACGGGTGCAAAAAAACTGCAGTCTGTCGTACAAAGTAATACTCGCGAGCACCACAAAAATGTCTTAAAAAACATCCTGTTCATACTGCCGGTCACTAGAGCGTCCAGTAACAATCCAGACAGCCCAGTACCTACAACGGTCTCCACACAGTCCCGTGGAGCGTGGAGTAAGAAAACAACAATAAAAAAAAACTTAAACAAAGAAATGACCTGCAGTAACAGTAAATATCATGTACGCTCATCAAAATGCACCTTAAACAGCACAAACATGACAAACACAAGAGTACAACGTTGCGCTGGAAAATAAAAGTCACAAGGGTATATTATCTACCAAATTAACCCACAACACCTAGCAGTAGGCCTACTAAAACTATCAACACACATATTAACGATAACAATAGTATTACCAACGCCATAAACATGAAATGCAGTCGGGCTAGAACTGAAACTGATAATCACAAGGTTGTCCATTCAACTACAATATTCATACAAATTTACTACTACAGTTTTTCTTTCAAAACACACTAAACCGAACACCCGCAAATTCTGGATATCAAAATTCACACTGACGAAATATATATACCTGTACAATCAAATGTGCCCGTAACTGTGGGGCCCATAAGAAAACAGAGTTCACCAGCTATCTACAGCAAAGGTTCACAACAGATATCACGATGTCAGTTCACCTAACCTAGGGCCAAAATGTACCAAGGCCCATAGATAACCGATATGTGGTGCCAGAAAAAAAAGAAATATAAAAACAAAAAAACCAACCTAACGGATAACCGTTCTCTTATATAAACATGCACAGATTGTCGTGGCCACGACAGAAACAGACAAGAGTACACCAAAGGTGCAATACCCATTCACACACTGATTCACTCCTAACGGTCCGCTAGTTAAGTCATGCACACACAACCGACAACTGGTGACACCCAATTATGCACGCAGGGTCCCCCACCACCTACTGGCAAAAACCCCCGAAGAACTCTCTCTCCACAACAACATGCTACCACCCGTCGAGGTCCGAGGTAGTCGCTCTTCGGAGTTTGTCGGCATGGGTTCTAATTGTCCGGCCATCCTTGTCGATTTGGAGAATAACTGTGAAATCATCGTGTAATTCCCTTACTTTGTAGGGTCCGAGCCATGGGGTGTGGCGGTCACCCTTAAAAGTTCGTCGCGGGTTGAAATACCACACTGCATCACCTGGCTTGAGAGCTGTATACTTAGGACCTGCAGTTTCGTACTGTTTTTTCTGAACACGTTGTACTGTCTTCAGTTTCTCCCTTGTGATGGCATAAGCTTTGTTGAATTTCGCTTCGAGGTCGACGATGTAAGACGGAACATCTGTGGTTGACTCAGACGGTGCAGTATACAAAAGATCAATGGGAAGGCGCATTTCCCTAGCCGTAACCATAAAGTGTGGCGTTTCTCCCGTGCTCGAATGGACTGACGATCTGTATGCCATCAGAAAGATCGGCAACATCAGATCCCAAGAGCCCACACTTTCCCGATGATCCTCCACATATGTCTTCATGATGGATTTTAACACTTTATTAAAGTTCTCTATCAAACCATTGCTCTTGGGATTGTATGCAGTCGTCAATGTCCTGTCCACAGAGAGTTTACGCATGAGGCATTCATATAATCTGGAAGTGAATTGAGCACCACGGTCACTGTGTATGATATACATACATCCAAATCTTGATACCAGCTCCCTTATGATCGCATTGCACACTTCCTCCGTTTCCATTGTTCTAAGAGGGGCCGCCTCCACCCACTTAGTAAAGTTGTCCTCCATCGTGACAACGTAGCGATGACCTCTCACTGTTTCCTTCAAGGGCCCTATTAAGTCGATGCTGATCCGCTCGAAAGCTTCCCCAAACAGTTGTTGAGTGAGAGGGGGTCTCTGTTTCCGATGTGGTCGCTTCCTGATGTTGCACGGTACACAGCGAGATACAAATCTGAGAACATCCTTCCGCCAACCCACCCAGTAAAAGCGGGATTTCACCCTCTCCTGGGTCTTAAATGTCCCTAAATGACCGGCTGATGGATGACAGTGCAGATGTTGCAGCACCTCTTGTCTAAGGGTTCGCGGCAGGATGATCTGAGTTCTGGTCTCCTTGTCTGGCACCTCCAGTTTCCGGTAAAGTATCCCATTGTCAACAAAAAGATTCCTCCAGTGTTGCCTCAAAGCCTTCACACTGAGACCGCTGATATTGATCGAAAAGTGGGATATTCCGCATCGGTCAGTTTGAGTTGAAGAATAGGTGCAATGTCAGGGTCGCTACGCTGCTGATTCTGAATCTGAGTTAGAAAAGTGACGGAGTTGTGGAGGTTAGGTGCGGGCACAGAGTTCTGCCCCAGGTGGTCTGTATTACTACAAGGAGACTGGGAAGCCTTGGCCTGTGAACGAGTGGTAACAGCATTGCAGGCCATCATCAGATCATCAACCGCCTCGTCCACATGGTCATCTGTTTGTGAAGTATGCCGACATGGTGGGACATCAGTGGGTATTATTTTCCGAACACGCCATGGTTTACCCGCATATGGCTTGTCAGGCGCAACTTCGTCCTCCCTGCCACACTGCAAGCAGGGCATCCGGCTCATACAGTCGGCATTCTGGTGTCTATGTCCGGGCCGGTGTACCAGATCGTACTTGAAGGAAGACATGAATAGCTGCCACCGTTGGATCTGTGCATTGGAGTCTGAGAGTGTCAAGAGGTGGCTTACCGCTGCATTATCAGTTCGAATTGTGAAATGTTGGCCATACAGATAGGGCTTAAAATGCTCCACTGATCGTACAACCGCCAGGAATTCCCTCTTCGTTATGCAGTAATTGCGTTCAGAATCAGACAACAGTCGCGAATAAAATCCAATTACCGTCTCTCGCCCGTTCTGAATTTGGCTTAGCACTGATCCGATGCCACTACATGAAGCGTCGGTGTCAAGGATGAACTGGCCTCCCTTTACATCTGGAAACGAAAGGACCGGAGCTGACGTCAAAGCCGCCTTTAAACGCACGAACGAGTCCTCGCATTCCTGAGTCCAGATCTTACTACTGGTAGCCTTCGTCAGCTGATACAGGGGAGCAGCAACATTAGACATATTCCGAATAAAACGACGGTAGTAAGATATCAACCCGAGAAAACGTTTCACTTCAGTCGTCAGCTTGGAGGGTGGTACACTTGCTAACGATGGCCAATCCTGAACAGCCTTCACCTTGCTCGCAAGGGGAGAAATTCCATCCTTTGATATTACGTGCCCAAGGTATTCAATGGAGCTCCTCATCATCGCACACTTACTGGGCTTAATCTTTAGGTTTGCCTTACTCAACGCCTCTAGAACCAATTCCAAGTTGTGAAGTGTCTCTGAAAACGATTGTCCAAAAATCAGCACGTCATCTAAGTAGACAAGACACTTTTCCCACTGGAGGTTGCGCAACACAGACTCCATGAGGCGTTCGAACGTGGCTGGCGCATTGCACAACCCAAACGGGAGAACAGTGAAATGATATGCGCCAGATTTGGTCAAAAATGCAGTCTTCTCCCTGTCCTCTTGTGATTTAAGTGGGACTTGCCAATAGCCAGATTGAAGGTCTAGTGTACAAAAATGAGTGCTGCCATGCAGGGTATCAATGCACTGATCGAACTGAGGTATAGGATAACTGTCGATCTTGGTGACTGAGTTCAATCGTCGGAAATCAATGCAAAAGCGTGCAGTTCCATCCTTTTTGAATACGACCACGGGCGCACTGGCCCAGGGACTGCTGGATTCTTCCAAAATCCCCCGCTCTAGACCATCCTTTACTGCGGCTGTGATTTCCTTTTCCTTGGTCCAACCATGACGACGAAGCGGGAGTCTGAAAGGCTTAGCGTCCCCCGTATTAATGCTGTGGCCCACTAGATCAGTACGGCCGATATCTGTAGGTGAGGTCGAGAAGGTACCACCATATTTCACAAGGACCGAGGCAAGTTCTTTCCGTTCCTCTACGTCCAAATCTGTAGATGACTTGTGATATAGTTCCTCCAAATGATCTGGTATGCGCTCCTCTATATCCGCAAGAGAGAAACAGCTCACGGAACAAAGCATGGGTGTAGACTCATGAAGCTTGCAAGCATCTACTGGTTTCGCACTCTGTTTCATGGTGGAATCTTGTGCTTCGATCTCCTCTTTGGTGGGGAACAAAAACCCAACCGTGGTGCCTTTAGGGATAGTCACCACCTCCTCAGAGGGGTTGAAAAACTGCACGGGTGTCCGCTTGGACTTCCTGGATTGAATGGTCACGGATCAGTAATAGGGAATTGAAAGGATCCAGATATAGGAAGATTTCCGTCACGCGCGTGCCCGAGCTTAATGTGTCATAACTGACTTGACCCGTTTCGCAAGGTAAAATTNGCCACCGAGTGGGGCAAAATGTCGTGCTTGCAGGTGTTGAGGGGGTACTCTCTTCCATCAAAGACAAAAACACTCGAACTCAGCTTGAGATCACATTGGAAGCGTTGCCAAAAATCCATGCCCCAGATACCGTCTAAATGGTTCAAATCGGCCACAAACATCTTGAAACTGAACTGGACATCATGTATCCTTACGGGCATGTGAACCTCTCCTACAATTGGTAGACTGGAGTTCCCATCTGCCATGTTAACAGCTTGTGTCGTCTTCTGAAGTGGAGGGCGAAACTTCTTTGGAATCCTATTGTACATCCTTGATGAGAGAAACGTGAAAGGGGAGCCAGAGTCCAAGAGAAACGAGGAAGGCAATCCATTAAGGTAGGTAGTCAAGTATGCTTGCGTTGGTTGGTGAGTAATATTTGCAATTGCGTCATGACCTAGCCTCACCGCCAAGGCCTGACCTAGTTGTTTAAAGCTGCCCCAGCATCAGGTTGTCCTGGTCCATTTATTTTCTGCCGGAAGAAATCCTCAGCCTCTGCGCAGTCCCTCCATAAGTGTCCTGGCTTTTTACAAATGTAGCAGTTAGGGCCTAGTCGACGATCTTGGTTGCCATATCTGTTATTTTGGTTCCCTGGAGCACTCGGATTTCCTTGTCCGCCTTGACTTCCTGACCCACTTCTACTCGACTGCCCCTGTGCACCTCGGTTTCCTCGTCCACGCCCCCTATTGGCTCCTCGGCCTCTCGCACCACCACGGCCTCTCCCAGCACCATGACCTCCCGTTGTCTCGGCATTAGGAGTGCCAGACTGGAACGCTCCAATTTGGGCAGTGGCATTACTACCGGCATGACCGGTCACCGATTGGTTGGTTGCCTTTAGATGCGATTCATAGGACTTGGCCTGCTTCAAAACATCTTCTAGGGGTTTATCCTTATACTGGTATAATTTGTCTCCCAGAGGGCTGTCTCTCAGTGCGAGGTAAAACTGGAGCCCTAAGTCCTCTTGAGGTCGTCCATAGGCACGCCTGCTGTATAACCGCAGCCTGAACGCAAGGTCATCCAGTGACTCATCCTGCTCCCTCTTCACATCCCGGAGTCGTGCAGCCCACTCAGAACGCTCTCCTATGAAGTGATCCTCCAGTGCCTTCACAACTCGGTCAAACGTCACCAGAGAATCGGTTAAATCCAAGCTGGCCAAAACTCGTGCACTTCGTCCCTGAAGTTTAACTCGGAGCAAAGCTAATTTCTCATCTTGGGACCAATCAGCGGTTACTGCCTGAAAATTAGCCAAGTAAGCTTCCCAATCCAACTTACTGTCATCGAAAACAGGTAGCTTGGGTGCACGATGCTTCGTCTGGGGCTGTGAGGTGTCCCCTGGGAACGAGCAATTGTGGTAATGGTGGTTTACCACAGGAAGCTGCTGGCATGTCTGGTCGCCCTGGCCATCCTGCTCCCCCTCACTGGCGGCCAGTAACAATCCAGTCAGCGCAGCTGGGGTTGCAGTAGGCATAGGGGTCGGAGAGTTCCCATCACCTAAGCTCGAGCTGCTGATTGTCCCACTTCCATACTGGGTATCATTGCGTCCATGGGGTTGGTTGATAACTGGTTCCTGAGGTGCTGGGTTGGGGTGGTCATCAGAACTCCCTTGTGGTGGTATCGGAGTGGAACTTCTCAAATCTACCTGGGGTTGCCCCATAACTGCTGTCTCCTGTGATTGCCCCATAACTGCCGTCTCCTGTGGCGAACTACCTCCTGGACGTCCCCTCCGTGGTGTTGGAATGGGGCGTCTGTCATCGTGACGCATGGGGTCCGGCTCAGTCTTCACCAGGACTGGCCTGGTAATCTCCGGCTCATTAACTTCTTCAATTGACTCCTCCATGGGGACTTCATCATAAGATGTGCTATCAGACTCGCTTGAAAACAGATTAGCTAGCTGCTTCCGTACGGTACCAAAGAATCCTAATGGTTCTTGCTTAACTGCTGGTGTGTCCTTCCTTACGCGTGGGGGCACACGTGGAACTACTCCTGGTAGTTGTCTACCACGTAATCGCATGCCTTCCTGCATATCATCGTCAACCATCTTTGCGGGGTACAGCACACCGTTCAGAGAGAGAGAGATGGGGAGAATTCAGACCAGAGGAGTCGGAGGGACCCGCCAAGCAATATGGGCCACCACAATAAAATGCAATAAATTCAAATAAATTATGGTCGTGTGTGCATGGACGTAACGGTTAAGAGCAAATCAGTTCCCACATGTATAGGCCTAGGGCATATATAGTGCAATAACAACAAGCAATATTCATAACAATATTAGGCCTAGATGTCCAATAATACAACCTACACTTTCCTTTACTAACTACCACCAGCCACACTTCTCGCCTCTTCTAAAGATGTCACTGTTCATTCAAGCACTGTTTTTCCTCATGTGATTCAATCCTCTTGACACTGCTCTCCTTATGCTAAAATTATAAAGCACGAGTCCTCTCTTGGATGTAAGATGGATGTCATCACTACTTAAGTCCCTATCAAGTCGTGCAATCACACTCCTATCGTGTTTATAAACAAAGAAGAACTTATCTGATCTTGAAATTCCTTGCCAGTATCCGTTGTAACACTGCTTCCTTTCCATGAAATCTTCCACCGTAAGGTTGCCACGAAGACGCCGTCTTTCCACCACTTGACACACCACTACCGTTTTCACTGCGTATCGGGCCTTCAGCGAGTTGCAGAAATCACGTATACGATCGGCAGTTGCATTGGCGAACACACTATTTGGCCTATCGTCCACGTCAGCTAGATCGTTAGTCCCAAGTTCCAGAACGATCAGATCAGGCCTAAAACGAGCCACTTGACTCCTAATCTCCGCTAGTCCTTTATCGTCCGCCTTAAGCCCCCCACTACCCCAAATGTTAATTACCTCGTTAGGTAGTCCTAGACTTTTGCCAAAATCAAACGCTTGGGTTGGGTGACTTCCGCGGCATTTGGTCTCAATCAGGTATCGCCGGTACCTCCTGACGAACGAGTGACCCACGATTAAAACACGGCACATAATCCTCATCAACAGAATGAAATAAAGTCCTGCCGGAGTCTGCCAGATGCTACGTACCCTTGGCTGTACAACAGGTACGAGCGGGCCTCTTGAGGGTTCGTTTCAATGGAATAACAAGCAACACAAATCTCCATCGAATTGCCAGCGGCTAGCTCACACGCCGTCCTGTGCCGTGACCTATTTATTGCAACAATCTGTACATCGTGTGTGTATCACAATAACACATGCCTCAATACAACGTAGTGTCTCAGCTGCCCGGGGGTGGGCGCCACCAGACGGTGGAAACCCACGTGTTCCTAAGTCAGTCAAATAAAGCGATACCAGGTGATACCATACACAAGGAGGACATGTTTCGGGACTTTTCGCTTCCCGTCAGAATCTCGACCTCGAAAAACCAACTTGCTTTGTAGGCCAATTACGTTAATGCCTCGAATAACATCCCGCCCTAGTTAACTGACCATGTAACACGGGGTTCTCGGACATTCTTGTCACTCGTGGGTGAGAGTGCCAGTCAGTTAACGGGTTAACTAACAAAGGAACATAATGGTTCTCGGACATTCTTGTCACTAGTGCGTGAGAGCGCCAGTTAGTTAACGGGTTAACTAACAAAGGAACATATGGTTCTTGGACATTCTCGTCACTAGTGCGTGAGAGTGCCAGTTAGTTAACACCAGTAAGTTAACACGAAAAGAAGGCCTTGCTTGTAGGCCAATTATTCTGCAACCAAATAAGATAATGACTTTCCTCTTCTCGTTCGCCAGTTATGTTGGTTCTCGCAAGGCCATATTTTGGATATTCGTCGTCGCACGTTAAACACAGCCCCATTTCAATGCGCTATAGATTTGACACCTGAACTCCCATGCAATCGAAATTAAGTGTACTCTCAGAACTAAGGACACTTCTAGGAGTCCTGAAAGAATCATATCAATCGCTTTCTCCGTACTGGTACAAGATAAAGATTTGATATTTACAGGACATTGAGGACTACCTTTCATCGCAATGTACCGCAAATTTCAAAGCGATCGGGTGAGAGGGAGGAAATTGACAGCGTGTTGACCGAGGACATGTTTTCCGACTTTTCGCGTCAGTCAGAATTCCGACCGAGAATGCGCGAAAATGACCCTTGCTTGAAGTCAAATATCTCCGTACTGTGGTACAAGGTAAAGATTTGATATTTACAGGACATTGAGGACTACCTTTCATCGCAATGTACCGCAAATTTCAAAGCGATCGGGTGTGAGGGGTGAAATTGACAGCGTGTTGACCGATGACATGTTTTCCGACTTTTCGCGTCAGTCAGAATTCCGACCGAGAATGCGCGAAAATGACCCTTGCTTGAAGTCAAATATCTCCGTACTGGTACAAGGTAAAGATTTCATATTTACAGGACATTGAGGACTACTTTTCATCGCAATGTACCGCAAATTTCAAAGCGATCGGGTGAGAGGGGTGAAATTGACAGCGTGTTGACCGATGACATGTTTTCCGACTTTTCGCGTCAGTCAGAATTCCGACCGCTAAATGCGCGAAAATGACCCTTGCTTGAAGTCAAATATCTCCGCACTGGTACAAGATAATGATTTGATATTTACAGGATATTGAGGACTACCATTCATCGCAATGTACCGCAAATTTCAAAGCGATCGGTTGAGAGGGGTGAAATTGACAGCGTGTTGACCGAGGACATGTTTTCCGACTTTTCGCGTAAGTCAGAATTCCGACCGAGAATGCACGAAAATGACCCTTGCTTGAAGTCAAATATCTCCGTACTGGTACAAGATAAAGATTTGATATTTACAGGACATTGAGAACTACCTTTTATATGAATGTGCCGCAAATCTCAAAGCGATCGGGTAAGATAGTCTAGTCGTTTATGGAAATGACCGGGACACGCCGGACAAAAGCACCATTTTTTTTCTGGTGGTTTGTCTATTGGTACTCTTTAAAATTAGAGGGGGCGCCATCTGAGATTTTCTTTCTTTCAGTAGAATATCCCGTTTGAAGCTCAGGGCACTGACTTTACCATTGGACCCAAGAACTGAGCTTTGTACATCAGAATGGGGAACCCGCACACTAACGTCACAACGTGGCGCTGCGAGCGATGTGACCGAAATCTCTTTTTTCTAACGTTATTTCCATTTATTTCTGGCGTGAAAATAAACCGTTTGTGTTGGTCGCATGGCAGTAAAACTTACATCATCGTGTAGCAAATGAAATTTTCTTTTAACCTCATTCCTTTTTTTCTTAAAATTAAGAGATCCGATAACGATAAGGACAACGTCATTTGTGTCATTCTTCCTGTAGAAAAATGTACAGGAAATTTTTTCATGACGCAACGTCAACACCTAAAATGACGTCAATGACGTCGTTTCGGTACAAGCGCTCACGGCGCCGACCTGTCGGGATAAACCGCAGGGCGGGTTCCTCATTGGAGCCGATGTACAGCTAACTTTTAAACGGTGGGATTTACACCCCATAAATGTATTACCAACAGATAGAAACATGGTGCCTCAAAAGCAGAAAAACATGTTCTTAATTGTTTTTAGGTGTTACGTAATAAGAAATGGCGTTTTCTCTGTAAATTAACACAAAATGGGTCAAAATACATAAAAACGCCGTTTCCAAGTCCATAACCAGTTAAAAATTACTGAAAACATGCTTATATGATTACGAGGCACCATGTTTCTATCTGTTGGTAATACATTTATGGGGTGTAAATCCAACCATTCTAATGTCAGCTGTACATCGGGTCCCATTTTCATGTACAAAGCTCAGTTCTCGGGTCCAATGGAGTCAACGTTAGCGGCTCCTGAATTTCAACTTTAATTTCAAAGTAACTTTTTTCGGTGACTTGCAAAAAATCTCAAAGGCCACCGACCCTAGCGTGACTCAGGGGTCCCCTGAACACATAACGAGGGGTGGCCATGTTGAAATTCAAGACAGCGGCCACCAGGGGGCGCGAATTATTCGATACCATCTAAGATATCAAATCAATCTCAAACTCTCTGGCCTTTGTGTAAGGTACGGGTGCGTTTCGGATCGAGAACGCACCCGCACCTTACACAAAGGCCAATAGAGAGTTTGAACTGGCCCGAGGAAGGTGGATGTCAGCTGTCCCCCAGAAAATATCGACCTTTTACATGATTTATTGAAAATTAAATGTTATATTTTTGTGTCAGGCCTATTTGTGGCCCGGCGAGTGCGACTGACAGAACGGCATGGCTGACGTCGTGGAATGGAAGTCACATGGCACACAGTGTTGTGACGCCGTCACGTCATGCTGACGGGAGGACCATGGCGGAGTTTTGGAAAAGTCATTTGCACTTTCTTGGAACTTTGCCGGTCCCGTACGCGTCTGTGTGTACATTACACGCTATACTTCTTGTATGTTCGTGAACTATAGGCAATTGTGAATATGACGGTGATGTGTATGTGGGATGCATACACTTAGTTTACTTGCANGGGTTTGAAATGTGTTCAATGGAGAATGGGTCCATGGTGCCCAGAATATTTGTTCTTCGAGCCTGAAACGGACAGGTCTATAGGTTCCAGTAACCCATAATGATAGTTTCATAGGCCACTTTGGCCCATCTACGAATGCTACCGTGGGGTGTTGGCACCCATGAGCAGCAATAGTAGATGGGCCAAAGTGACCTGTGAAACTGGTCATTATGGGTTACTGGAACCTAAGGACCTCCTCGTTTCAGGTTCGAAGAAGAAATATTCTGGGTACCATGGACCCATTCTCATCTCAAACCCACGTGCCCAGGTAGTGGACAAAATCATGGGTCTCTCGAGCCCATTGGTTTTTACAGTGCCGATGGGGCCGAATTTTGAGGCTAAGCGACTGGACTAAGAGGGGCGAAAGTGACAACGTGTTGAAGGAGGACATGTTTCGTGACTTTTCGCGTCAGTGAGAATTCCGACCGAGAACCACCGAAAATGGCCATCGCTTGAAGTCAAATATCTCCGCACTGGTACAAGATAATGATTTGATATTTACAGGACATTGAGAGCTACCTTTCCTCTCGGGGTACTCTAAATTTCAAAGCTGTCAGGTGAGAGGGGTGAAAGTGACAACGTGTTGAAATAGGGCATGTTTTCCGACTTTTCGCCTCAGTCATGCAGAATTCCGAACGAGAATGCGCGAAAATGACGATTGCTTGAAGTCAAATATCTCTACACTGGTACAAGATAATGATTTGATATTTACACGACATTGACAGCTACCTTTCCTCTCGGAGTACTGTAAATTTCAGAGCGATCGGGTGAGAGGTGTGAAAGTGACAACGTGTTGAAGGAGGACCTGTTTTCCGACATTTCGGGTCAGAATTCCGACCGAGAATGCGCGAAAATGACGATTGCTTGAAGTCAAATATCTCCGCACTGGTACAGGATAATGATTTGATATTTACAGGACATTGAGAGCTACCTTTTATATCAATGTACCGCAAATTTCAAAGCGATCGGGTGAGAGGTGTGAAAGTGACAACGTGTTGAAGTAGGACATGTTTCGCGACTTTTCGCGTCAGTCAGAATTCCGACCGAGAATTACCGAAAATGACGATTGCTTGAAGTCACTTATCTCCGCACTGGTACAAGATAATGATTCGATATTTACAGGACACAGAGAGCTACCTGTCCTCTCGAAGTACTCTAAATTTCAAAGCGATCAGGTGAGAGGGGTGAAAGTGACAATGGGTCATATGAATAAAAACTAGCATTTGCTTTAACTACCGATTTTTAAGCATTTACTTGTACCTGTATGAATAAAACTGTAGGAAATGCTAGGAAAATTTAGGTTTTCCTTCATATAAAGCAAATGCTTTTTAGCATCTTGTGTTTGCTTCGA
The DNA here is from genome assembly GCA_002633025.1 of Notospermus geniculatus. Lineage (NCBI taxonomy): Eukaryota > Metazoa > Nemertea > Pilidiophora > Heteronemertea > Lineidae > Notospermus > Notospermus geniculatus. The sequence goes on from NMRB01000199.1 coordinate 149,874, forward strand.
AATTAAGTAAATCCTTTTGTCCGTATGAATAAAGTAGAGCATATGCTTTTTACTAGGTAGGAAATCCTTCGAATTTTCAAGGTTGCCCCAGACGTGGCTTGGAAATTTAAGCAAATGGTCTTTATCAACGACAACAGCATCTGTTCCCCACTTCTTCGATTGATTGGTCAATTTCCTTTTCTTAGCACATCTGCCTTACCCTTTGCCTTATTTTTCTCCGAGTTTATCACACGGAATTTTAAATTCGGCGAAAAAATCTAACTCCGCGAAAAAACTTTAATTTCCTCGTCCCAAAATTCTGGGGAAATAACTTTATGTTGCAGAAAAAACGTTTATTAATCAGAAAAAAACTATTTACAAATTTTGCAAAAAAACTTTATTTCCGCGGACATCTTTCAGCCAGCAGTCGATCAAAATGTGAGAATCCCAGCTCGTGCACACGATACGCAAAAAGGGTCCTCAGCGCAGTCAAAACATAACCCGCTTGACCCCACCGAACAATGCCAAAACCACACGATGAAATAGACCACCATCAGGTTCACAACGCAGACCATTATAGGAAAAACGACATCGGGATGTGACCTTCAAGTACTACCTTGAAAATTCCCAGCAAAGCATTGGCAGTAGAATGTCCAGTTTATTCATACGAAAACAAGCACAATCTTTTCCTTTCAGCAAATGCTGCTCCTGCTTGAAGTATTTGCTTGGAAGCAAATGCTAATTTTTATTCATATGACCCAATGTGTTGAAGTAGGAAATGTTTTCCGACTTTTCGCCTCAGTCAGAATTCCGAACGAGAATGCGCGAAAATGACCCTTGCTTGAAGTCAAATATCTCCGCAGTGGAACAAAATAATGATTTGATATTTACAGGTTTCTGAGAGCTACCATTCCTCTTGGTGTACTGTCAATTTCAAGGCGATCGGGTGAGAGGGGTGAAATTGACAGCGTGTTGAAATAGGACATGTTTTCCGACTTTTCGCCTCAGTCAGAATTCCGAACGAGAATGTGCGAAAATGACCCTTGCTTGAAGTCAGATATCTCCGCACTGGTACAAGATAATGATTTGATATTTACAGGACATTGAGAGCTACCTTCACTGTAAAAAATAAGTGTTTAATATCTAAACATGAAACTAAACACATTTTTGTAACACTTTGTAAACATCTAAACATGTTTAGTTCAGGTTCGATAAACACTTGATGCATTTAATTGTGTGTTTTGAGATTAAATGTCATGATTAACTAACTAAACACAATATTTATTTTTTAATCAAAGTGTTTATTAAAATTAAACACCTCATGTATTTACAAACTAATCACTTGAACATCATGTTCACCTTGTAACACTTCGTAAACACTTAAACATGTTTAGTTGTTATTGTCCTATACATTATGTTTAGTTGTTATCGTCCTACATGTGTCCCACACATTATGTTTAGTTGTTATAGTCCTACACATTATGTTTAACGGTAAAACACAATGTTAACAGAAAAACATAATCATTATAAATCTTGTCTTCTTTCCCCTTTCACGTTGTTGATGAGTGATGTCCAATCTCAGTCATGTAGCCTATCGAATGTGATAGTCCTGGCCTAGCTTTCCATTATCATCAGGGACAAATACGACACTTGGTGGTGCCAACTGAGTGTCTCCAGGGCCTCAACAACTGGACCATCACTAGCATCCTTAAAAAAGAAAAACAAATATGTACATGAAACGTGAAATTCAGAATTCTGATTCAATACTACAGACCATGGGAATTTAATGACATAGATAGAATTCCAATTATCTCATCAAAGATTGTGAGGATATGTCTTCTTACCTTTCCCTCGCTCAAACCGAGTCATATCTTCCACATCCGATATTGGATCAGAGAGAACAGCTTGGGTATATTCTGAAAATGATGCATGCACTGTCTTAGTGATCAGCAACTTAGAACAGGTCGAACAGAAAAATGACTCATCATTTGCCATGCAGAAGTCATTTATCAGTTGATTGGTAGCCTTACCGGTATGGAAAAAAACTCACACAGTCAGCAGACTATCAGAACACACCCCATTTGGAATGCTGCGATGACAAACTGAACTTGAATTGAAGGCAATACCGCCAAGAAGTTCATACCGAGATGCACAAGGCCCATATGCACCAACGGAGTTTAACCCTGTTAATCCAGACATCTTCTATCTGTTGTATTTCCATTGTCCCTGTTGGACTTAAAAGGTGAAGTTAGGTTAATCTGCGTTGGTGCATACAGGCCTTAGTTTGTGATTTAAAGGTCTGTCTACACGATCATACATTTGTTCAAAACATCATCATACATTTGTATGATGATGTCCAAGCTTGTGGGTCGATTTCTGTCTTGTGACAATGCAGCTAAAATTTTGAACATCATCAAAAATTGTTCAAAACAGCATCATAGACTTGTATGATGATGTTCAAGTTTGTTGTGGATTTCGATCTACAGTCCAACATTCATGGACATTGTATGATGAAGTATGATGGAGAAAGGATAATGTTGGATGATGTTCAAGTTTGTTGGGAAAACCGTCCACACGATCATACATTTGTGGCTGAACATCATCAAACATTTTTCTTGGGATGTTTTGCATTGGCAAGATGAAACATGCAGCTAAAAATTTGAACATCATCATACATGTTCAGGTTTGTTGGGAAAACAGTCCACACGATCATACATTTGTCCATGAACATCATCACACAAATTTGAACATCATCATATATGTTGGTTACCGTTCAAGTTTGTTGAGAAAACAGCCTACACAATCAAATATCTGTCCATGAACATCATCATACAAATTTATGAGCATGTTTTGGACAAATGTATGATCGTGTAGACGGGCCTTACGTAGGCCGGGTCACACGAAATCTACCACAACGTATTTGCTAAAATAATCTACTTACTGTCTTAGATGAATCCTTGTAATAATTTTTGTTTCTCATGCTTCCACAGTTTGAAGACGTTCTTTCATGTTGTTCCCAATGGTAGGCCTATTGTTTTCCAATGAGGAAGAGATCATAAGTCAGCTGAAATGAAGAAATATACATGTATTTTTGTATCTGTGTGACTTTACATCCCAAAGGGGCTTTAATTAGGCCTAGCCTATGCCTACAGTTTGTCGAAGGATCCATGATCAAGGGACTAGACAGACTGGAATTTAAAATTATCTAATTGGATTTCACTAGTCATACAATCACGAAAACATAATACTGATGACGACTACAGAAATGCGACGTGGATTTTTTGAAAAAACAGAGCCGCTGTAGCCGAAGGAAGCAGTCCTGGTTGTCCAATTTAGCCTAGGCCTAGGCCTACCCTAATGCCGGAATGGAAATTCAGCCCACGCATGAAGTTCCTATGTTTGAAATAAGTACCGGTACCGATAGGCTATTACCCCACCCCACGCACCCCAAAGGCCTCATGCAGTGTGAGTGACAGTAGTCAGTAGGCCTAAATCAAAGCGTTAATTCAGTTGGCCTAGGCCCTTTGACACTTAGGCCTAGATCTAGGCCTACCGTGATGGAAAAATATGCAGCCTTTTTAGGCTCTACCGGTCTACACTAGCATGCTAGGCCTAGGCCTGCCCAGGCCTAAGATAGGCCACTTAGGCTAGACCTCAGAATTAGCGTAGGCCTAGGCCTAGCCCTAGGCCTACGGATACCATGTACCTAGGCCTAGGTCTACCATAGGCCTACATAGCCTTGAACGTTTCCCGCCAAGAGCAGACAGCGTAGGATGTCACGTGACACGTACGTGCATCCATGCATGCATGCAATGCAATGCATGCGTCGTCTGCTTTTCAAATTCAACAGGACTGCGCTGCAAAATTACAGTCAAAACGCCTAATTTACAGCGTAACCGTTCAATCAGACGCATCCTGCGTATTCCTGGGACCTTAATCGTGTAAAATGAACACATTAGTTAATCTAAATCATCTTAAGTTTGCAGAAATTAGCAGAATTTTACCCCAAATTCGGCGAAAATCGAATGAGCGCGGCCGTTACCTTAACGCATGCGCAGATTGCATTACCTTAACGCATGCGCAGATTGTGTAACCGAGAACTAAACACTATGTTTAGAAACTAAACACTGTGTTATTTGAGTCAACAGGGTACGGCACCACATAATGCGTTAGTTATGGACATGTGAGTCTTTTGACACCATAAACACATAGGCCTAGTGAGGTTGGACAAAGTAGGGCCAGAGGCTATAATTTAATCACCTAAACACTTCACTAAACACATGTTGCGTACGTGTTTATTCCAGTCTTTGGACTAAACACATGGAGCTGGACGACATGTTTAGGACCATAATCAGCTAAACACTTCACTAAACACATGATGCGTCAGGTGTTAAATCCAGTCTTTGGACTAAACACCTGAAGCTGGATACCGTGTCCAGGAACTAATCAGCTAAACACTTCACTAAACACATGATGCGTCAGGTGTTTAATCCGGTCTTTGGATTAAACGCCTGAAGCTGGACAACATGTCGAGAAACTAAACAGCTGAACGCTTCACTAAATACGTGATGCGTTAGAAATGCGTTGGTATTTTTTACAGTGTTTCATCTCAGTGTATCGTAAATTTCAAAGCGATCGGGTGAGAGGGGTGAAAGTGACAACGTGTTCAAGTAGGACATGTTTCGCGACTCTTCGCGTCAGATAGAATTCCGACCGAGAATTACCGAAAATGACGATTGCTTGAAGTCAAATATCTCCGCACTGGTACAAGATAATGATTTGATATTTACAGGCCGTTGAGAGCTACCTTTCCTCTCGGGGTACTCTAAATTTCAAAGCGATCAGGTGAGAGGGGTGAAAGTGACAACGTGTTGAAGTAGGAAATGTTTTCCGACTTTTCGCCTCAGTCAGAATTCCGAACGAGAATGCGCGAAAATGACCCTTGCTTGAAGTCAAATATCTCCGCACTGGTACAAGATAATGATTCGATATTTTCAGGACATTGAGAGCTACCTTTTATATCAATGTACCGAAGATTTCAAAGAGATCGGGTGAGAGGTGTGCAATTGACAGCGTGTTGACCGAGGACATGTTTCGCGACTTTTCGCGTCAGAATTACCGAAAATGACGATTGCTTGAAGTCAAATATCTCCGTACTGGTACAAGATAATGATTCGATATTGACAGGACATTGAGAGCTACCTTTCCTCTCAGTCAGTGTACTGTCAATTTCAAGGCGATCGGGTGAGAGGGGTGAAATTGACAGCGTGTTGAAGTAGGACATGTTTTCCGACTTTTCGCCTCAGTCAGAATTCCGAACGAGAATGCGCGAAAATGACCCTTCTTGAAGTCAAATATCTCCGCACTGGTACAAGATAATGATTCGATATTTACAGGACATTGAGAACTACCTTTCTTCTCAGTGTACTGTCAATTTCAAGGCGATCGGGTGAGAGGGGTGAAATTGACAGCGTGTTGACCGAGGACATGTTTTCCGACTTTTCGTGTCAGTCAGAATTCCGACCGAGAATGCGCGAAAATGGCCCTTGCTTGAAGTCAAATATCTCCTCAACGGCACAAGATAATGATTTGATATTTACAGGGTACTGAGAGCTACCTTTCTTCTCAGTATACTGTCAATTTCAAAGCGATCGGGTGAGAGAGGGGAAATTGACAGCGTGTTGACCGATGACATGTTTTCCGACTTTTCGCGTCAGTCAGAATTCCGACCGAGAATGCGCGAAAATGACCCTTGCTTGAAGTCAAATATCTCCGCAGTAGAACAAAATAATGATTTGATATTTACAGGACTCTGAGACCTGCCATTCCTCTCGGTGTACTGTAAATTTCAAAGCGATCGGGTCACTGGTGTGAAATTGACAGCGTGTTGACCGAGGATATGTTTTCCGACTTTTCGCGTCAGTCAGAATTCCGATCTGCCGACCGAGAATGCGCGAAAATGACGATTGCTTGAAGTCAAATATATCCGCACTGGTACAGGATAATGATTTGATATTTACTGGATACTGAGAGCTACCTGTTCGCTCGGTGTACTGTAAATTTCAAATCGATCGGATCACCGGTGTGAAATTGACACTTGTTGAATGAGGACATGTTTTTCGACTTTTGGCATCATGTCACAGAATTCCAAACGAGAATGACAGAAAATGACGATTGCTTGAAGTCAAATATCGCCGTAGCAAAAAAAGATAATGACCTGAAATTTACAGGACACCGAGGGCTACCCTTCCCATTGGTGTACTGTGAATTTCAAAGCTGTGGAGTCACCGGTGTGAAATTGGCAGCGTGTAAACGGAGGGTATGTTTTGCGACTTTTACCTCGCCGTCAGAATCATGACATCTCGGGGTCGAAAATAGGCCTTGCGTGTAGGCCAATTACTCTGCAACCAATGAAGATAATGACTTGAAATTTACAGGACTCCGAGGGCTACCCTTCCCCTCGGAGTATCCCAAATTTCAAAGCCCTTGGGTCACCGGTATGAAATTGACAGCGTGTTCACGGAGGGCATGTTTCGCGACATTTAGCTTCCCGTCAGAATCATGACATCTCTGGGTCGAAAATAGGCCTTGCGTGTAGGCCAATTATTCTGCAACCGATGAAGATAATGACTTAAAATTTACAGGACGCCGAGGGATTCCCTTTACACCGAGGGCATGTTTTACGACTTTTCGCGTCAGTGAGAAATCCGACCGAGAATGACCGAAAATGACCATTGCTTGAAGTCAAATATCTCCGCAACCAGAAAAGGGAATGATTTCAAATTTACAGGACACCGAGGGATTCCCTTTACCTCGGTGTAGTACAAATTTCAAAGCCCTTGGGTCACCGGGGTGAAATTGACAGCGTTTTGAAAGGGGATATGTTTTCCGACTTTTGGCGTCGTGTCAAAATTCAGCGAATCAAAACATGCCTGCAGGTATTGCCTCTTTTTAGTAATTTTGTGGCCCTGAAAAGGGCCCTTTTTGCTGATATTTGATGATTTCATCGAAGATATCTACAGGATCGAAAGATTGCACCTCGCATCTCCCTGTGGTGCCTAGAAAGGCCTTGGCGGTTCAGGTGCACTCCGTCTTCGCATATCATCTTCCTTCCATCTAGTTTCTTGAATTTCCAAAACTTAAAAAAGCCGCTGTTGTCTATCTCTTCCGCTTTTTCAAGTATTTCGTTTAGGCGTCTTGCTTTTAGATGAAAGGTCTCTTCTTTGATCCCAAATTTCAATGTCCCGTCTCTTCTAATACTATATCTTTTTAGCACGCTCGTCGCCATGAAAATCTTTATTTTGAACACTTCCTTGAGATCGAAGGCCAGATCGACTATCTTTTTGGCAACGTCATCTGGGCTTCGACGGGCCAGATCGTTCCCTCCCACTTGAACGATGACCACGTCCGGGGCAAAACTCTTCACTTGCTCTCTAACTCGACTGTACGTCTCTTCAGCCCTCAGTCCTGGGATGCCGACAGTTCTAACTCTCCCCGCGGTCCTCTCTACGTTGAATTCGGCGGAAAATCTGGCCAACCTTGCCACCATGCTTGATCCGATAATCATAACTTTAACCATCTTGTCTTGTCTTTTCTCTGTATATATTCTTTGATGCTCGGCGATGTTATGGTGGCACAGCGAAAAGCTCCATCTTTTATACTCGTAACACTACATCTGGAGCTCAGGCACTCTGCCGATCTGTGTTCTGATTGGCTAGCGTTGGCCCCTCCCCCAAATTGATGCCTACATGACCATCAGCACGTGGACAAGATGGGTTTGCTGACACTTCTTTGTGATATAATTAACCCGAGATCAAAGGTGACACTTAGCATCTGAGCAGAAATCAGTGACACAATGCGCGAGGGATAATTACCTGCACGATGGCAATCAAAGGGCACTCTTAATTACTTGCCTGTGACCACTTGTTTACCCCCTGAGTGATCAAAGGTGAAAGCCGACATCTGAGTATATTTTATGTAAAAATCCAAAAGATATGCATATCAAAGTTATCCAATGTGTTTTTGATGCCATGATTTGAGACAAAAATTACTGTTAAATAACGAGTAGAATCATAGTAATCAGTGACTTTGAAGAGTGAAAATCACTTTGTCTTGAAGCGTCAATGTCACTAAACTAGGCCCACCCCATGAATCGTCTCTAGATTTCAAACCAATCACTCCATGACGTTGAAACTTTGGATTCTATGAGATCTAAGACACATCTAAAGGTCCTGAAAGTTTCAAAGAGATACCTCTTTTACTTTGGAAGATATTTGATATCACGCAAGAGTCGATTTTGAGCATTTGGAATTAAAGCGTGATATCAATAAAACTAGGCCCAACCCATGAATCGTCTCTAGATTTCAAACCAATCACTCCAGGACTCTGAAAATTTCGATTCAATAAGGTATAGGACACATCTAAATGTCCTAAAAGTTTCAAAGAGATACTTCTTTTAGTGTGGAAGATATTTCATATCACGCAAGGGTCGATTTTGAGCATTTTGGCTTCGAAGAGTGAAAGCCACGACATTAGGCCCACCCGATGAATCGTCTCTAGATTTCAAACCAATCACTCCATGACTTTGAAACTTTGGATTCTATGAGATCTAAGACACCTCTAAAGGTCCTGAAAGTTTCAAAGAGATACCTCTTTTACTTTGGAAGATATTTGAAATCACGCAAGACTCGATTTTGAGCATTTTGACTTAAAGCGTCATATCACTAAACTCGGCCCAACCAATGAATCGGCTCTAGATTTCAAACCAATCATTCCAGGACTCTGAAATTTTGGATTCAATGAGATCTAGGACACATCTAAATGTCCTAAAAGTTTCAAAGAGATACCTTTTTTAGTGTGGAAGATATTTGATATCACGCAAGAGTCGATTTCGAGCATTTTGGCTTCGAAGAGTGAAAGTCACTAAACTAGGCCAACCCGATGAATAGGCTATAGATTTCAAACCAATCACTCCAGGACTCTGAAACTTTGGATTCAATGAGATCTAAGACACATCTAAATGCACTGAAAGTTTCAAACTGATACCTTTTTTACTTTGGAAGATATTTGAAATCACGCAAGACTCGATTTTGAGCATTTGGACTTAAACAGCGTGTGGAAGTCAAGATATAGGCCTACTAGGCCCAATGCACCATTGGGTCAATATTTCGATATTTTGTTTTCAAATATGAACTGAAAGTTATTTGAAATTCACTTCGGGATATTTGTAATCTATTTTTTTGCATGAATGTAAAAGTTTAACTCATGTCTAACTACCAAAATGATCAGTAGTATTAGAACCCTACAGTACTCGGATAGACTACAGCGTTTGGATCTTCCATCATTGGATTATAGAAGAAGGCGAGGCGACATGATCCAGGTGTTTAAGTATATGACAGGGCTTACTCGATGTCATCAACTAGTATCACTCTTCCCGCCCACGGATTCAAACAGGCTCACAAGAGGACACAATAGGAAAGTCGCTAAACGGAGAAGCAGGACAAACTTAAGGAAACATAGCTTCACACAGCGGGTGGTTAACCCCTGGAATGCTCTGCAGGCTGAGACGGTGAATGCTGGCACGTTGAATACATTTAAAAATCGTTTGGATCGTGAGTGGAGGAGAACGAGGTTCGTGTACGAGGATTAAGTGCCCCCTGCCATGGACTAAGCTAATGGGACACATGCTCTATTTTATTACTCATGACTCATGTTCTACTTTATTACGACACACCGCACCGGCGACATGCAGCGATGTTAGCTATGGACCATGAAGCAATATCGACCAACAGGCTTGCCTTCGGCCGTAACCTTGATGATGATGATGATGATGGGTTAACATGCATTCCAGAGTGACACTAATTGGAGGACTGAGTTCACTCAGTGTCTTAATTGGCATGAAGGCTTGCACATACAGGATAATTAACCTGACATCAACCAATCTTTTGACTAGATGTAATCCAAAATGTGACTTTTGATGACATCTTTATTAGTAAAATTGCAAAGTTTATAAGGAAGAAGTTTCAGCTGATAGAATAATGGCATGCCTTTTTTTGATAAACGAAAACGCAAAAACGCGAAAAGTAGGCCCTCTTCAATAGACGGTAGATATGAAACCGACAATCCAAGACATTTGAAACTGGGTTTACTTTGAGATCTTGGTTAGCTCTAAATTTCGCCAGAGTATTATATTTACTGCTTCGTTCATTATATCAATTCTCGCCATAGTGATTTTTCGCAGATTTTCGCAGATTCGCGGCTATAGCGGGATTTCGTAAAAGTAGGCCTACATGTTCAGGCTGTATATTTGGAACCCGAAATCTCAGAGATCTGAAACTTTTCCTACGTTGAAATACAGCTTCGATCTAAACGTCCACAGAGTATTAAATCGCTCCTGCCTTTCATTGTCGAGTTGTATCAATTCTCGCCATGGTGATTTTTCGCAGATTCGCGGCTATACCGGAATTTCGTAAACGTAGGCCTACATGTTCAGGCTGTATATTTGGAACCCGAAATCTCAGAGATCTGAAACTTTTCCTACGTTGAAATATAGCTTCGATCTAAACGTCCACAGAGTATTAAATCGCTCCTGCCTTTCATTGTCGAGTGATATCAATTCTCGCCATGGTGATTTTTCGCAGATTCGCGGCTATACCGGAATTTCGCAAAAGTAGGCCTACATGTTCATGCTCTAGATTTCAAACCAATCACTCCAGGACTCTGAAACTTTGGATTCAATGAGATCGAGGCCACATCTAAAGGTCCTGAAAGTTTCAAACTGATACCTCTTTTACTTTGGAAGATATTTCATATCACGCAAGGGTCGATTTTGAGCATGGACTTATAGCGTCAAAGTCACTAAACAAGGACCACCCGATGAATCGTCTCTAGATTTCAAACCAATCACTCCATGACTTTGGAACTGTGGATTCAATGAGATCTAGGACACATCTAAAGGTCCTGAAAGTTTCAAACTGATACCTCTTTTACTTTGGAAGATATTTGAAATCACGCAAGGCTTAATTTTGAGCATTTGGACTTAAAGCGTGTGGAAGTCAAGATATAGGCCTACTATAGGCCCAATGCACCATTGGGTCAATATTTCGATATTTTGTTTTCAAATATGAACTTAAAGTTATTTGAAATTCACTCCGGGATATTTGTAATATATTTTTTGCATGAATGCAAAAGTTTAACTCATGGGTTAACATGCATTCCAGAGTGACACAATAGCTTGGAGTACAAGTCAGTGACGCGTTATGGGATGGTGATCAAAGGGGCACTAATTAGTCACCCGCGCGAGAGGGATTAGAACTAGCTTGTGACAACTTCTTGACCACCTGAGTGATCAAAGGAACTAATTAGTCACCGGTGAGGGATTAGCACTCGCCTGTGACCTCTGGTTTACCCCCTGAGTGATCAAAGGTGAAAGCCGACATTTGAGTATATTTTATGTAAAAATCCAAAAGATATGCATTCCAAAGTTATCCAGTGTGGTTTTGATGCAATAATTTTAAAGAACGGTACTGTGAAATAACCAGTAGAATTATGAATATGGAATCATTATCAATGACTTTGTCTTGAAGCATCAATGTCACTAGACTAGGCCGACCCCATGGATTGTCATTAGATTTCAAACCAATCATTCCAGGACTCTGAAACTTTGGATTCAATGAGACCTAGGACACATCTAAAGGTTCTGAAAGTTTCAAAGAGACACCTCTTTTACTTTGGAAGATATTTGATATCACGCAAGAGTCGATTTTGAGCATTTGGACTTAAAGCGTGTCACTAAACTAGGCCCAACCAATGAATCGGCTCTAGATTTCAAACCAATCACTCCAGGACTCTGAAAATTTGGATTCAATAAGGTATAGGACACATCTAAATGTCCTAAAAGTTTCAAAGAGATAACCCTTTTACTTTGGAATATATTTGATATCACGCAAGAGTCGATTTTGAGCATTTTGGCTTTAAGAGTGAAAGCCACGACATTAGGCCGACCCCATGAATCGGCTCTAGATTTCAAACCAATCACTCCAGGACTCTGAAACTTTGGATTCAATGAGACCTAGGACACATCTAAAGGTTCTGAAAGTTTCAAAGAGACACTTTTTTTACTTTGGAAGATATTTGATATCACGCAAGAGTCGATTTTGAGCATTTGGACTTAAAGCGTGATATCACTAAACTAGGCCCAACCAATGAATCGGCTCTAGATTTCAAACCAACCACTCCAGGACTCTGAAAATTTGGATTCAATAAGGTATAGGACACATCTAAAGGTCCTGAAAGTTTCAAAGAGATACCTCTTTTACTTTGGAAGATATTTGATATCACGCAAGAGTCGATTTTGAGCATTTGGACTTAAAGCGTCCAAGTCACTAAACTAGGATCACCCAATGAATCGTCTCTAGATTTCAAACCAATCATTCCAGGACTCTGAAAATTTGGATTCAATAAGGTATAGGACACATCTAAATGTCCTAAAAGTTTCAAAGAGATACCTCTTTTACTTTGGAAGATATTTGATATCACGCAAGAGTCGATTTTGAGCATGAGCATTTTGGCTTCGAAGAGTGAAAGTCACTAAACTAGGCCCACCCGATGAATCGGCTATATATTTCAAACCAATCACTCCAGGACTGTGAAACTTTGGATTCAATGAGATGTAGGACACATCTAAATGTCCTAAAATTTTCAAACTGATACCTCTTTTACTTGGGAAGATATTTGATTCACGCAAGGCCTCATTTTCCGAGTATTTGCATATAGTGGCAAAGTCCCGACACCAGGCCCACACTTCAGGTTTCTATATAAATCTGATATTTTGTTTTCAAAATATTAACTTGAACTACTTGAAATTCATTCGAAGATATTTGTAACATAAATTCTTGCATTAATGTAAAAGTTTAACACTGGCATTGCAGGGTGACACGAGAGCTTTGAGTACAAGTCAGTGACATGCCTTTGAGTCTAATTATCTACGGGCTAATTACCTCTAGTGATCAAAGAGTGACACCGGTGACCACCAGCTTGAGCACTAATTACCCACCAGTGTGAGGCGACAGTGTTTTGGATTGCAGTATTTGATTGGTTAATTTTGGCCCCTCCCCAAAATTAAGGCCTACCTGACCATCGCCCCTAGCTGTATAAAAACCCCTGCATTTCAATCCCAAATCATTCGATTCCAAGAATCCAGCTGAGTTGCCTTACTTGCACTTGTTACTTCGATTGCTACTCCGATTTCTACTTCGATTTCTACCTCGATTTATACTTAGATTTCTACTTCTGTTTCTACTGCAGGCTTACTGCCGATTTCTACTACCGATATCCGCTCCCGCAAACGATTCTTTGAAGAATATGGCTGGTAAGTTGAACTTTTCCTCTCGTACTTTACGGAAAAATGGCCTATTGGTTTGATACTTCTAGGTCACTTAGGGCAATGGTAGATCTTAGTGTACACCAAGTTTCAGTTATCTGCGGTACCTGGTTTTAAATCTATTTCACATAATTTGAAATAGCATCATGAATTTTGAGTGTTAGTTAAGATGCACGCGTTAGTGACAAGAGCGCTCAGTGTCAGTTAACATGCACGCGTTAGTGATAAGAACGTTAAGTGTCAGCTAACATGCACGCGTTAGTGACAAGAATGTTCAGTTAACAGTCACGGAGCAGTGACAAGAAGGTTCATTGTCAGATAACACGCACGCGTTAGTGACAAGAACGCTCAGTGTCAGTTAACATGCACGCGTTAGTGACAAGAACGTTCAGATAACAGTCACGGAGCAGTGACAAGAATGGGCCTAGCTAAATTTCATCTTACTCTTGAACCAAATTGGCTATTGACTTGATACTTGTAGGTCACTTAGGGCAATGCTAGATCTCAGGATACACTAAGTTTCAGTTATCTGCGGTTCCTGGTTTTAAATCTATAGGCTAACGAATGTGGTCATGTTTTGCGACTTTGCTGTCGAAAAATGGGCCTAGCTAGATTTCATCTTACTCTTGAACCAAATGGGCTATTGACTTGATACTTGTAGGTCACTTAGGGCAATGCTGGATATCAGTGTACACCAAGTTTCAGTTATCTGCTGTTCCTGGTTTTAAATCTGTAGGCTAACGAAGGTGGTCATGTTTTGCGACTTTGCTGTGAGGAGGCCGAATATCGAAAAATGGGCCTAGCTAAATTTCATCTTACTCTTGAACCAAATTGGCTATTTACATGATACTTGTAGGTTACTTAGGGCAATGCAAGATATCAGTGTACACCAAGTTTCAGCAATCTGCGGTTCCTGGTTTTAAATCTATAGGCTAACAAAGGGGGTCATGTTTTGCGACTTTGATTTCGGGAGGCAGATATATCGAAAAATGGGCCTAGCTAAATTTCATCTTACTCTTGAACCAAATTGGCTATTGACTTGATACTTGTAGGTCGCTTACGGCAATGCTAGATCTCAGGGTACACCAAGTTTCAGTTATCTGCGGTTCCTGGTTTTAAATCTATAGGCTAACGAATGTGGTCATGTTTTGCGACTTTGCTGTCGAAAAATGGGCCTAGCTAGATTTCATCTTACTCTTGAACCAAATGGGCTATTGACTTGATACTTCTTGGTCTCTTAGGGCAATGCTAGATCTCAGTGTACACCAAGTTTCAGTTATCTGCGGTACCTGGTTTTAAATCTATTTCACATAATTTGAAATAGCATCATGAATTTTGAGTGTTAGTTAAGATGCACGCGGTAGTGACAAGAACGCTCAGTGTCAGTTAACATGCACGCGTTAGTGATAAGAACGTTAAGTGTCAGCTAACATGCACGCGTTAGTGACAAGAATGTTCAGTTAACAGTCACGGAGCAGTGACAAGAAGGTTCATTGTCAGATAACACGCACGCGTTAGTGACAAGAACGCTCAGTGTCAGTTAACATGCACGCGTTAGTGACAAGAACGTTCAGATAACAGTCACGGAGCAGTGACAAGAATGGTTGGACGGGACACAAAAAGTTGCGAAACATGTCCTCCTTCAAAACACTGTCAATTTCACACATCTTAGCCGATCGCTTTGAAACCGTACTCCGAGGTAAAGGATTGCCCTACACCAATTTGGACATTTGTCACTAGTTAGCAAACAACTAAAAAACCTTTACCAATTTACTTTCAGCCATGTCGAACGAAACTGGTTTCTGGGCCGAGATGGCGAAGTTGGATGTGGTCAACCGCGAGGCTAAACGAGTGAAGGGAGATGAGGAGAGGAACGCAAAAGAAAGAGAGCAGGAAAATAAGGTAAGTCCTTCAGTTCCTTGTATAAGTCCCTTAGTTCCTGTTGTGTGCCTTCGCCGCTGTTCTGTGCCTTCGCCGCCTGTGTTGGTGCCTTCGCCGCCTATTAAAACAACTTCACTAGCGTCTGAATCGTCCGAGGGCGCTGCCACTAAAGTTAGTTCTTTGTTTGACAGTTCAGATTCTGACGATTCTCCTCGAGGTGGTAATACTTGGGAAGATATGTTACAGAAGGCACCTAAAAAGGGAAAGAATCACAAAAAAATAAGGAAGCACAGGCGTCCTGATCCCATTAAGGAAGCAACTTTGCATTTGGCTTCCCCCAGTTTACCGAAAGGAGAGGAGGAAATGGGTAAAGCGAGTCCTGACGTCCCTCGCACCTATGCAGAGGTTGTTGCGTCGCCTCCGCCATCGCCTTCTGCGTCTTCAGACATCCCAAAGAAAGAAAAAAAGGCCAAAAAATCCAAAAAGGAAAAGGATGTTAAAGTGTCTTCCGATGAAAGAACGCTGCCGTCCACCTCAACCAATGCCGACGATGTTAGTGAAGGAGGCAAAAAGAAGAGAAAGAAGGCAAAGAAATCTAAACAGGAAAAGGATACTGATTGTCCCCAGGCAGAGACTTCGCCTTTGTCGTCCTCCGCGTGCTTGGCTGAAGGTGGTTCAGACAACAAAAAAAAGGCCAAAAAGGCCAAAAAATCCAAAAAGGACACGGGTCCTGAAATGCCTTTGCAGTCTCATTGTCTGCTACAGATTGGGGCAAACCACAATAAAAAAGGCAAGGAGGCCAAAGAATCGAGACAGGACATGGGTCCTGCTTCTTCTGAGGCAGAAACTTCTTCGCCTTTACCTTCCTCTGCTTCCCCTCTGAAGAAAGGCAAGGAGGCCAAAGAATCGAGACAGGACAGGGGTCCTGCTTCTTCTGAGGCAGAAACTTCTTCGCCTTTACCTTCCTCCGCTTCATCTCTGAAGAAAGGAGAAAAGGAAATGGGTAATGAGGAAGACAGAAATAAGGCATGTCCAGAACAACCTCGCACCTACGCAGAGGTTGCGGCGTCGCCTCCGCCATCTCCTAGTGCAATTACTATAGCGCCATCCTTATCCCCGGCTGTCACTGGACCAACTGCTGAGAAAGAAAAGGATGAAAAATCTAGACAGGACAGGGGTCCTGGATCTTCTCATGCAGAAACTTCTCCGTCGTCATGCACGGCCAATGGTTCTGACAGCCGGAAAAAGGCCAAAAAGGCAAAGCATTCCAAAAAGGACATGGGTGCGGATTTGCCTACGGTCAAAAAAACTTTGCCGAAACCCTCGTCAGAGGTAGAGGATGAAACTGAACCACCCGCTAAAAAGGGGAAGAAGGCCAAACAGTCAAGACAGGACAGGGGTCCTGATTCTTCCATGGCTGTAACTTCTCCTGGATCCGACAAAAAGGCAAAAAAGAAACCCCAAGAGGACTGTCATTTGCCCACCGTCGAAACACCGTTGCCACCCCCCTCATCCGATGTTGACGATGTCAATGCAGCTGCAGCAACGTCGCCTTCAGCGTCCAAGTCTTCCCCTACGAAGAATGAGGAGAATACAACGAATGGCAGCATTGAGATTTCGGACGTCCCCCGCACTTACGCTGAGGTTGTAGCGTCGCCTCCACCGTCTCCTGCCACATCAATTTCACCACCATCTCCTGGATCAAGAAAGGAAAGGAGTCCTGAATCTTGTCCGGCTGCAAATGAGGCTGTCACTGGACCATCCGTGCCCGACGATGTAACATCACCCGACATCATTGACGTCAGTCGCACATATGAATGCCCAATAGAAGGATGTCCGGCAATAGTGGTCAACATGGAACTTCACCTCATAAAAAGTAAATTTCACGATGACATTACCCTGGAGAACCGTCAAAAGATCCTAGATGTACATAGGAATTGGCCTGATGAAAGTTCCCAGACATCCCAGGAAGTTTCCCCTACAGTTGATGTTTCCAGGGTTTCCCCCAGAGAAGGGAAGAAGGCCAAAAAATCAAGACAGGACAGGGGTCCTGATTCTTGTACGGCTGGAAATTCACCTTCACCAGCTGACGCTGCACCCGAGAAGAAAGAAGAAAAGGTTACGGCATCTCCCACCCATTCGTCGGTTGTCGAAAGGTGCGAAGCATCCCCAGATTTTCCCACTGAAGTCTCCATGGCACGTGCAACAAGAAAGTGCAAAGGCAAGAAGATTCAGGTGAGTGATGAAGAATCGGTACACAGTGAAGGCTCCGAATATGCCCCATCTGATTCAGGTAGCGATGGTTCCAATTTAAGCGAAGATGACGTCGAAGACTGGATACGGTGTCACAAACGTATCGAATGTCCTGTGCTGCCGCCCGCTGATTTTGGTGAACCCAAAACCTCGGATCGTGTCGAAAAAGGCACAGGGGATACCAAGGCTGCCGCTGCCGAAAAGTCTACATCAACTCGAATGCCATCAGCTCGTGGAACGAGGCGTTTTGGAGACAACGCTGGCGTTGCACGCAGGCGTTCCTCTAAACGGAACCAATATGAGTGCCCAATAGAAGGTTGTCCGGCAAGGGTGGTCAGCATGAAGGATCACATCTTCAAAAGTGCTGTTCACAAGGACATTACGCTGGAGAAACGCCAACAGATACTAAATATATATAGGGAACACATGCATGAAAGCAAAACCCGTCGCCCCAGCACCGAAGATGACAAGGAAGCCACAACACCTTCCAATAAATTAGGGAGGATCATGTACAAATGTTCAATTTGTGGCAAGTCCATTGTCAATTTGAAAAGGCACCTATCAGGCGTCCACAAGTTGTCAGCAGAGGCGGTTACTGAAGGTCTCAAAAACAAAAAGAGTTCCGGCAGGCAGAATCTCAACACAAAAGAACCCCAACCTGGGCCAACAACGGTACTCGATGACCTGCTGCATGAATTTGAGACATTCCTCAAAAATTCGATGGACAACGAGAAGACAGCACTCGAACATGTGTACAGGTTGAAAGTGATTTGCATTGCTCTCGCAGGTAAGGAGGTGTTCAACATGTCGCACCTACAAAACATTCCAAGCCTTGGAGACAAGGAGGGAATATTTGAGCAATGGGTGTCTTCAGGTCAATACAAGTACACCACAATCAGCAACTTCTGTGTCACGCTGAACAAGCTTCTCTTGTGCGCGCAATCCCTTAGCCACAGGCAGCGCGTTTCACTAGGTTGGATAACTCCAGATAGGTCATACAAGGATTACCTCATGAGCATTGAATCCTTCCAAAGGAAAATCAAGAAGCGAGGCAATCGAGAATTGGTAAAGTCAGTTGCCAGTACTGACTTTGACACTATACTGGACCACGATGCTATCGCGGAATTCGAAGATAGCGAGATGTGGACGGCTTGTGTGCGACAGCTCAAGGAAAAGGAAGAGCTTGATGGCCGGTGTAGATCACAGGCAGAATTCATTGACATGAGGAATGTCTTGATCCTATCCATTCTTCTGCCAAATTGCAAACGTGCTGGGGAGGTGGCTCACATGACTGTCACCGAATTCGACCGTGGGACATGGTCCGATGACGGCGAATGTTATGGTGTTCGAATTATCGAACACAAAAGTGACATGTCGAAAACATGCCCCATAGTGTTCTCGAAGACACAGCACAAAGCAATGGAGCGCTTCATCAAGTACGTGCGTCCATTTTCTGAGCAATTGGGCGTGGAAGGAGCTAAGACAATTTTCCGTTCAAGTCGCTCACCCAATGCAATCACTGCATCTGACGTCAATACAATCATACAGCTTGTATGGAAAACCTATCAGAAATCCAGGGGGGTTCCTGAAACTGACATTAGGCCGTTAAGAACAACTGACCTAAGAAAAGGCTCCATCACACAGATGCGGAAGTCAGGTGCAACGAGGGAGGAGCAGCTGGCCATGGCGAGTGCGCTCGGTCACAACATACAGACAGCAGACAGGTTCTACGATAAGTCAGGGGCGTTGCATCACATGCAAAACACGCAGAAACTGATAAGAGAAAAGTGGGCGGAGAGAAAGACGAAACGAACAGAAGTTGCTAGCGGTGACGATGATGATGATTCGGACAGTGGTGAAAGCGCATCCAAAGTGAGAAGATTGGAACCGACTTGTGGATCATCCTCTGAATACATAATCCCCCCAAGTGAAGACACAATCCCCCCAAGTGAAGACACAATCCCCCCAACTCCTCCGAGAACGCAGTCTCCACAACCCAGCACAAGCGCAGACCATGTGGACTCGCATCCTCCGCAGCAAAGCACAAGTGTTGCCAAACCCAGGTCACTGAAGGCCATCATGGACAAGGGCAGAAATAAGGGAACAAGTATACTGACACGCGAGGACGAGGCCAACCTCTTCGAGGTCGCCAGTGAGTATATGGATCAAGTCATCAAAGGCAAGCCATTTTCCCTCAGAATATTAAGAAGTGTGATTGAAACTTCCCATGAAAGGTACCACTACCTTCTTACTATTGCCCCAAAATTTCAGCAGATTGCTGACAAAGTGCGGCACCGAATCAAAAAGATGGCCAACAAAGGTGGGAAATAGAGAGGGGGTGAGCTGTGTCAGTGAGCGGAAGGATAGGTAGGTAGGTAGGTAGGTAGGTAGGTAGGTAGGTAGGATGCCCGCATAGGCCCATTAACAAGTAGATAGGCCTAGTAACATTGAAACAAATCTTTCAACAAGTTAGGATGCCCCAATAGGCCCAGGTTGATAGGCCTAGTAACATTGGAACAAATCTATCAACAGGTAGGATGCCAGCATAGGCCCATTAAAAGGTAGATAGGCTTAGTAATATTGGAACAAATCTTTCAACAGGAAGGATGCCAGCATAAGCCCATTTAAAGGTAGGTAGGCCTAGTAACATTGGAACAAATCTTTCAACAGGTAGGATGCCCGCATAGGCCCATTAACAGGTAGATAGGACTAGTAACATTGGAACAAATCTTTCAACAGGAAGGATGCCAGCATAGGCCCATTAACAGGTTGATAGGCCTAGTAATATTGGAACAAATCTATCAACAGGTAGGATGCCAGCATAGGCCCATTAAAAGGTAGATAGGACTAGTAACATTGGAACAAATCTTTCAACAGGTAGGATGCCCGCATAGGCCCATTAACAGGTTGATAGGCCTAGTAATATTGGAACAAATCTATCAACAGGTAGGATGCCAGCATATGCCCATTAAAAGGTAGATAGGCCTAGTAACATTGGAACAAATCTTTCAACAGGTAGGATGCCCGCATAGGCCCATTAACAGGTAGATAGGACTAGTAACATTGGAACAAATCTTTCAAAAGGAAAGATGTCAGATCAGGCCCATTAAAAGGTAGACAGGCCTAGTAACATTGGAACAAATCATTCAAAAGGTAAGATACCAGCTCAGGCCCATTAACAGGTAGTAACATTGGAACAAATCTATCAACAGGTGGGATGCCAGCATAACATTGGAATAAATCTTTCAAAAGGTAAGATGCCAGCTCATGCCCATTAAAAGGTAGATAAGCCTAGTAACATTGGAACAAATCTTTCAACAAGTTAGGCCCATTGAATTCGCATAGGTAGGTGGTAAGTTTAGGCCCGGCGTGTACTAGAATATAGGTAGGCCTAGTGGGGCTGTTGGTGTCACCTCCAAGTGGTCAGCCCTGGGCAATGACGCTCTAAGGCCACATAAAAAGATACTTGTTTAGCTTCCCCTCCCGAACTGAAAAATGCCAAGACCCGTGATTTTTTTGTAATGCATTTTCCATTAAAAAATTGCCTCCTCTAAAAAAAATTATTTTGTTTTTGACCTATCTTAAAAAATAAAAACCTCCCTCCCACCCCTGAAAAACAAAAGTGCCCGGACGCTAAACAAGTATTTTCTTAAATGGCCTAATAGCGTTAGCAGACGACACCTAGGGCCGTATTCTAGAAGATTCCTTAAGTGTACGGTCGACCTTTAGCTATTGTTTGCAGGGTAGAATACAACAGATTAAGGTAGACCTTACACTTAAGGAAGCTTCTAGAATACGGCCCCTAATTTGAAATAGCATCATGCATTTAGATTATTAGTTAAGATGCACGCATCAGTGACAACATTGTCAGTTAACATGCACGCGTTAGTGACAAGAACGTTAACCGTCAGAATCATGACAACTCGGGGTCGAAAATAGGCCTTGCTTGTTGGCGAATTACTCTGCACCCAATGAAGATAATAACTTGAAATTTACAGGACGCCGAGGCCTACCCTTTCCCTCGGTGTACTACAAATTTCAAATCACTCCGGTCACCGGTGTGAAATTGACAGCGTGTAGAAGGAGGGCATGTTTAGCATCGTGCAACTTCCCGTCAGAATGCCGACGCAAGCTTGTAGGCCCATCACTATGCAACCAAATAAGATATTGATTTCAAAGCGATCGGGTCACTGGTGTGAAATTGACATCGTGTTGAAAGAGTACATGTTTTCCGACTTTCTGGCGTCAAAATTCCAAACGAGAATGTGCGAAAATGGCCCTTGCTTGAAGTCAAATATCTCCGCAACGAAACAGCATAATGATTTGATATTTTTAGGACACTGAGAGCAATCTGTTATCTCAATGTACTGTAAATTTCAAAGCGATCGGGTGAGAGGTGTGAAATTGACAACCTAATTTGACTACCGTGCACGGTTAAGTAAACGAATGTGCACGTAACTGAAACACCTACAAGTATGTATGGGCCTAGTCAATTTCGAATATAACGATGTCAGAGCAACAGCACTTAATCCTCGGCCATATCTAAGGTGATACGAACGGAAACTTAGGGTGTTAAAGCCTCGAATGACATCCCGCCCTGGTTAACTGACCAAGTAACACAGGGTTCTCGGACATTCTTGTCACTAGTGGGTGAGAGTGCCAGTGAGTTAACGGGTTAACTGACAAAGTAACACAGGGTTCTTGGACATTCTTGTCACTAGTGCGTGAGAGTGACAGTTAGTTAACGCCTAGTAAGTTAACACGAAAAAACGACCTTGCTTGTAGTCCCATATCTCTGCAACAGAATAAGATAATGACTAGATATTTCCAGGACACCGAGGGCTACCCTTTACCTCCATGTACCGCGAGTTTCAAAGCCCTGGGACCACCGGTGGGAAATTGACAGCGTGTAGACGGAGGGCATGCTTTGCGTTTTCAGCTTCCCGTCAGAATGCCGACCTCGAAAAAAACGACCTTGCTTGTTGGCCAATTACTCTGCAACCAAATACGTTATTGACATGATATCTTTAGGACACCTAGGGCTATCCCTTCCCTCGGTGTACCGTGAATTTCAAGGCCCTGGGGTTACCGGTGTGAAATTGACAGCGTGTAGATGGAGGGCATGTTTTTCGCCCCGTCAGAATGCCTACCGCGGGGTTACGAAAAAACGACCTTGCTTGTAGGCCAATATCTCTGCAACGCAAAAAGATAATTACTTGATATTTCCACGACACCGAGGGCTACTTTTTACCTCGATGTACCGTGAATGTTTTCGCTGGCGCCACCGTGATCAGCAAGGGGATTTTAATGAAAGTAACCAAAGTTAGAATCCTTTCGCTGGCGCCACCCTGATCAGACTGCACTATCATTCAATGTGTCGCCAGCACGGGGAGTGGGAGTTGATGAACATAACCAAAGTTAGAATTTTCTCGCTGGCGCCACGTGGGGGAGGCAGTAGGGTACAATGGACACGCCCCTATATTGATATAGCATCATGAATTCATATTGTCATTTAACATGCACGCATCAGTGACAAGAACTTTCAGCGTCAGTTAACATGCACTCGTTAGTGACAAGAATGTTTGGCGTCACAGAAAGACGCAAAACATGCCCTCCATCTACACGCTGTCAATTTCAAACCGGTGACCCCAGGGCTTTGAAACTCGCGGTTCACCGAGGTAAAAGGTAGCCCTTGGGGTCCTGGAAATATCAAGTCATTATCGTATTCCGTTGCAACGATATGGGCCTACAAGCAAGGCGTGTTTTCGTGCCCCGCGGTCGGCATGACGGGAAGGTATATAAAAGTCGCAATACATGCCCTCCGTGTACACGCTATCAATTTTACACCGGTGACCCCAGGGCTCTGATATTTACAGGACTCCGAGGGCTACCCTTCCCCTCGGAGTACCACAAATTTCAAAGCCCTGGGGTCACCGGTATGAAATTGACAGCGTGTAAAAGGAGGACATGTTTCGCGACATTTGGCTTCCCGTCCGAATCATGACATCTCGATTCTAGTGGCTGGCGCCACCGTGATCTGGCTGGCGCCGCAGTGATCTGTCTCGACTTTTATGTAGGCCCTGTCATAGGTCACATAGTAGGGCCTGCAATAAAGGTAAGCCAACGGTACAACAGACATAGACTGTCATCTAACTTGCACGCATTCGTGACAAGAACGTTGGCAACATGTAGGCAGATTCAGTTAACAGTCACGGAGCAGTGACAAGAACGAAAATTGCGAGAACCGTTCGCCCCTTAACTGATTGCGTAGCCCACGAACACGAACCCCTACGAGGTTCGCGAGGCGTTCTTAGCTTAACTGACTTGAAGGTGCACGCACGAGCTGACTCGTAACATCTCGGGGTTAACTGACCTTAGTGCACGAATTTTCGTAACTGACAGCGTGCAGAGCTATCACGGTTCTTAACTGACATCGTGCACCTTAACTGGCGAACATGCACGCAGATAACTGACTTCGTGCACCCGTTAACTGATTTCGTAACATGGGTTCTGGTTTAACTGACGTTCGTAACTGGGTTAACTGACCGAAACGAACGTTATCACGAGTACTTGACCCACTCACCAATTCTTCACCACTGGTCAATCGTGCCCCACTAGTCAATTCCTCACCACTATAGATGTGTACCGAAAATTGTGGACCGCGTGACGTGACGCCGTAGTGCATCCAACACACGCTGATGCATTGCGACGTCACTGACGCCATGTAAACATGGTCCGCAATTTATGGTACATGACTGTAGTCATCCTGGTCCACTAGTCAATTCTTCACCACTGGTCAGTCCTGCCCCACTAGTCAATCCTGCCCACTAGTCAATTCTTCCCCAATGGTCAATCCTGCCCCACTAATCAATTTCTCAGCAGTGGTCAGTGCTGCCCCACTAGTCAATGCTGCCCCACTTGTCAATTCCCCACCACTGGTCAGTCCTACCCCACTAGTCAATCCTGCCCCACTGGTCAAACCTACCCCACTAGTCAATTCCTCACCAGTCGTCAATCCTGGTCCACTAGTCAATTCTTCACCACTAGTCAATCACACTAGTCAATTCCTCCCCAATGGTCAATCCTGGCCCACTAGTCAGTCCTGCTCCACTAGTCAATGCTGCCCCACTAGTCAATTCCCCAGCACTGGTCAGTCCTGACCCGCTAGTCAATTCCTCACCACTAGTCAATTCTTCACCACTGGTCAGTCCTCACCACTTGTCAATTCTTCACCACTGGTCAGTCCTCCCCACTAGTTATAATTCCTCACCACTGGTCAGTCCTGCCCCACTAGTCAATTCTTGACCACTGATCAGTCCTCCCCACTAGGGGTCATACTTTTAGTACGTACGCACGGGAGGGGGGAAGGGGGTCCGAAATTTCGGACCTATTTTGCGTACGCGTGTACATTATACATGTGTACGATGTACATACGGGTGCGTACAGGGGGGGGAGGGGGGTCCCGAAAATTGGAAAAACGTGTGTACGTACTAAAAGTGTGACCCCCTAGTCAATTCCTCACCACTTGGGTCAGTACTGGGCCCACTAGTCAATCCTGGCCCACTAGTCAATTCTGGTCACTCCTCCCCACTAGTCAATTCTTGACCACTGGTCACTCCTCCCCACTAGTCAATTCCTCACCACTGGGGTCAGTACTGCAGAGCTTCTTACCACCACTGAACTGAGAGTGTACTCTTGATTCATTATTTTGGGTATTTTGTAGGATTTTGGACATTTATTGTGTATTTTTAAGTATTTTCCATCAAAATCAAGGCATTGACTTGTTGTATTTTGGCCATTTTTCTGAAATATTTTGTGTATTTGTGTAGCAAAAGGAGTAGAAAATACACAAAATTTGTAGGGGTAAGAAGCCCTGGTACCGTACTGGGCCCACTAGTCAATTTCTCACAACTAGTCAATCCTGGCCCACTAGTCAAATCTTCACCACTGGTCAGTCCTGCCCCACTAGTCAATCCTTCACCACTGCTCAGTCCTCCCTACTAGTCAATTCCTCACCACTGGTCAGTACTGGCAGTCAATCCTGTTGTTCAGCACTAGTTGGATTGACTAGTGGAGTGGGACCAGAAGGACTAGTGGTGTGGGGTTGATTAGTGGGGGTTGATTACTGGGATACCCGATCACCAAGCCACGACGTTGTAACTTCCAAATTTGGGGGCGGGCTGGAAATTTCACCCATTTTGTCTGTATGATGTTTGCTACTAGAGGTACTGAATTGGATAAGGGCGAATGAATCGCATTGACCGATGGATATGAACAGACCAGTGGGATAGGACCAACCAGGCCGGTGCAACGTAAACGAGTGTACCCGTCATCGATCGTCCGCCGGACGCTCAGTAACAATTTGGTGGTGTAAACCATTGTCCGGCGGACAGATAATTATAACCGCTTGCTGTAAATGGCTGTCCGGGGAGGACTGGGATTTATGCCTAGAGCTGTCACTGAATGTCCGAACTGCGTGTACCGTTCAGATTCAACCAAGTATGCAAAATCGAATTCCCACGGCTGAACTTTACCTTGTTATGGTTTCGGATTCTAGTATCGGAAACCATATTGTGTTGGTCATGGTGTCCGTCTGTGTATCTGTCCGTCTGTCTGTTCAGTCTGCCGCAACTGTAACTTTGTCCCTGCAAGAGCTACAGACCTGGATGTGACCTACCCCTAGGTAACATGACCTGAGCTACAAGATGGAATGAAAATTTCAGGT